>JASXSY010001324.1:0-255067 GCA_034509805.1 Sipha maydis | reverse complement strand
GTGTGCGTATAGATAAAATCACGCAATATTGTTTATATATATATATATACATTGAATATTTACAAATTCTTTGCTACTACAACACTTGTATAGGTTTTCGGTCGTGGTCAGAGTTCGTATCACATAATAACTATTATTATTATAAAGATAATAAATACGTACGTATTAATATTGTGCGCTAATGCGTGCGAATATTAATAAATGTATGTATATATATATATATATATATATGAATATAATTTGGCCGCTGCGTAAAATCCATCTCGCAGAATAACGCGGAAAACCTGAAGATCTGCTCGCGATCGTCGATCACATATTATACGCATGTTTATCGTACGACAGCGATCGAAATGGTAGGTAATGAAAAAAAATTGCACACGCGTAACGAATAGTATTTATTCGGCTCTGACACGGGGAGTACACGGACACGAGAAAAACAAAAAAAAATAAAAAAAAAATACGTAAGTAATAATACGTCTTTATAAAATGATCAGACGCGCGCGCGCACACCTACGTCGTACTTCGGTCGTGTCGACAGTGCGTATAAGTGTTTTTCGCTCGCACACGCGTTCTAGGGCGCACGGCAATGGAAGTGATCGGGTACCTGAAGATGGGGCAACATTTCCGATGCGCTAATTGTTGAAATCTATATAGTAAACCGGCCACGAGTTGAACGCGTGAAAATTAACTACGCGGTATATTTCGTGAAAATATCGGGTAACAGTCGCGTTTTTCCGTGCCGTACCGGTTAGACGCGCGTACGCCGTTTTCCGAAAACGCGTCATTTTTTATTTTTTTTATTTATTTATTTTTTTGTATTTATTACTTTTTCCAAGCCCCGAGCGGTACACAGTTATTCTCTCAACACTTCGCGACACGGGCGCGTGTGTGGGTCACCGGGCTGAACGGCAGTCGAGACAATGGCGCGCGCAGTCGTCGTCACGCGCTCCGAGGACTTTGTCGGGACACGACGCGGACGGGTTACCGTCGAGAGGGGCGCGTCCTGCGACGCGGTTTCAGGACAACGATTGGCCCGTGCGATCGACGCAATAACGTAACACTATCCTGACCTTAAACGTGCGCTCAACGCCGAAGCGGTAGCCCCGTGGCGGTGATTTGGGCGGTGTTGAACATCTGACCGGATCGAAATATGTCGCCGAGAATCAGACGACATCGTGACACCCGGCGCGTGTTTCGCGTATTTTCTACGTTATTAATTTTAATGTTTTTAAAACGCAAACGGACAACAAATCGCTCTAAATTTTTTTTTTAAATTTGAATTAATTTAATGTACATATACATAAATATTAAGTACGTTCGAGTCCAGACGAAGAGGTTTTATTACTGTTAGCAGAAGTGCGATGGATGATGAACAAAAAAAAAAAAAACAAATAAAAATACCTTATGGTTGTTACACGTGAACTGCGACTGTTTCTGAACACGGTTTGGGCGTTTACAATACGACGAACAATAAAGAACCACGTAATATTAACCATTACAACCACATAAAGTACATAAATTAAAAGTGTATCGGGCGACGAAACGGTAAGCTTTCCGTAGACAATCGTACACCAACAATGAAATCCCGATATGCGTACACGATTGGGAATTCGCAACTGGTTGTCGCAGCGGTATGCGATAAATACGTTTACCGTCTGCGGAGAGAGATAAAAATATCGCGCCCGATTTCGCGGCAGCGATATCGCGCTCGTATGGAGGTTAATTTTCGCCGGCGCCCCCGCGTGCACCGCTCCGGTTTGAGAGCGGACCTTTTTCATTTCTTTTGCGATACGACATCACAGGTCCGTTGATGAAACATGCGTTATCAGCCGATGTTCCGTTGCTGAGGGGATGGATGGAGAGGGGTTGAAGTGTCAAGACTTGTGACGGGTCGATTTCACGGTGCGTTTGCTCGTCTCCGCGCTTGAGGGTCGTGTCCGGGGCTGGGCAGAAGCGCACGTTTCGCGTTGATTACAGGACAATATACGGGGCCGTTGTGGTTGCGGTGCACGACGCCTGGTAACACGCCCTCGGACTCCACGTTTCGTTGCGCGAGCCGGAAGGAAAATCGTCTGAGACAAAAAAAATCAAAAAAATCGTGGATGAATTGAGAATCTGTTCGGAACAATCGGTTCACTTCGATTATCAGCGTGACTTCAGCGATCATCGGCTCGGTGACCGTCCGATAATCACGCGCGTGGCCATTACGTAATAAGTGGTCGTAGTTTCTTATTTTTGTAAACGGTTAGTACTAGTAAACGGTGGCAAGTATAGAAAAAAGAAAAAAAAAAAAATGTTTATCCGGTCGGCGTCATTATAGCGATTTAACACGTGAAATATTTACTTTAAATATTAATGGCCCGCTAGAATTTTCTGGATTTATATACGACGCTTGGAAAACGTAAATTGATGATCCCTGCATGTGATACGACAACGTTGATAATCGAAATCTTTATGTTTGATTAATGTTTATTTTGTTTTAGGAGAACATATTTATAATACTTATACTAATACGAACGGTATGGAAACCGAAAGTGAAACGAATAATTATTATTAATTCAACTTAGTTGAACATTTTTTCTTGAAAAAAAGAAGAAAGAACGATGAAATAAGTCGCTTTTTCACTTTTGAAATTTTGAAAACTCACGAAGATAATAATCCAGATAAGCAATCCAAATGTGTTTAAAAAAAACCTACAAGATATAATAATATAATTAAAACTGAGAAACTATGAATGGCGATTATGATATGATAATATAACGAGAAGCATGAACGCCACATAAAATCTATAACTGATAATACAGTATCATTTACGCCATAAATAACTACAGACATATTCAATTTTGGCATACCTTGAACATACGTATTAGTAATGGTTTATTTTTCAGTGGTCCTAAAGGAATTCAAACAAAAATAATTGTTCATATTAAAATCCAAGTAACATACTTAAAAAATATTATGACGTGTTTTAATATCTGTAGTCGTTGTTCATAAGAATCATCCAAGTCTATGAAGCGACCAGCTAAGTACAAATATAATCTTACTAATGTACAATATAATTGTACACATTAAATAACCGTAACTAAGCACATCGTTGACCAATATATTGGAAAATGTCTATAGCAAACGACCATATAGGTTATACTTATAAATTATTTATAAAAATACCAAGCTAACGATGTTCACAATAAATTAACGTATTTTACCTAACATTTATAGTAGTGTAATGTAGCTAGGATTTGTACGCATTTACATATTTTTCTGGTTGATCATGTATATAGGTATTGTGGGCACAATAAAGTAAGCATACAAAATGCTTTTATTGTACTCGTAATGTTGTGAATTTAAATATTAAAATCCATAAAGCTTATTTTTACACGGTTTGGCATTGTTTTAGGTTTCAATAAATTATACTTGACGATTTTTAACTTATTCAATATATTTTGGTGATTCGTTTCGGAATACGTATTTTGATAAAAAATGTTCATCATAAATTTCGAAAAAAATTAAATGATCACAAGGTTTATTAGATTTTTTATTTAGATATATTTTATTATCTTATATAAAACATTCAATTTAATATATTATATTAAACCTTTTAAATAAATACGAATGAAAACAATTTGTAAACAGCGAAGTTAGGAACTTGCATACAGAATCAGTTTTCTACCATCATTTTTTTACGTATTATCCGATTTTGCGCATTGTTTCAAAGATGTTTGAAAACTAAACTAGATTTTTTTTTGTTGCTGTAAAAATATTTTGAATTTTAGAAACTTAGTGAAATATTAAACGTTTTTAAAAATTCAGATTTCGTTAATGATTTGTCTAGAGTTAACATCTATTGCTGCTTGTAAGCTTGACACTGAATTATAATTTCTAGATAATATTCTTGATTGATTATATAAAATCTTTGATAATTTTTTATGAACTCAACTGATTCGGTCGAGTTTCATTCTGCTAATTTTTCATAATTAACGATTGATCTTAATTATTACATATTTCGCGTTGGATTTTTATCGTTTAGAATAAAATGTATAGAATTTCAGTAATAAATAGACGAGGACATCTGTACAATTAAGGAAAAGGTAAAAGTTATACAGTAGAATTCCCCCCCCCCTTGAACTTCGAGTTACCGAGAATCGACTGTATTAACAATCTAGTCGTTGCAATCTGTTACTATCTACACTAATCGTTTTATTACATCGTTACAATACTAATATGTATTACATATTACATATACCATTTCACATGTACCTACACCGACTGTATAGAGTCCGAACTGATTGCAGCAGGCCCTGACTCAGAGCTTTGCACGTGAAACTTTAAGCGCACATATTTTTTACTATCGACTAAAGGCCTAAATAGTGTGTACGGTAAACAAATAAATCATTGTAATACCGACGCAATTTTCGTTCAAAATCTATAACAAACACGATTGCATTCGGTTCACGCGTTCCGCAGTTCCAAAGAAATTGGTTTGACAATATCGTTTTATATTGTGTACACTAGCGGTTCATACACCATAGTCGGTATGCGTACATGCACGTAACGTATGTAAACGTGTACAATTATAATATACGCATCTACTTACCGCCACCGCCACCACCATCACCGCCTTCTCGTGGTAAATTTTTATTTTCCGATGAGTTGTGACGACTGGTCGGACCAGACTGACTGGTTATAATATTATACACATTATCTCGTGAAATTTGTTTTTATTTCGCACGATCGTGTGAGTCTCACTGCGTATGTGTACGAGTTTATTTTACGATTTTCTTGAAGACCGGCCCAGATGCAGCACATCATTTTTCACGGTCCGCCTGTGACGTATAGCCATTTCGATGCGTCGACGACCGAGCGTTTATTTAAACACGGTAACGATACGACTTTTGTTCAACTTCAACCCGATTATAAATCACGAAAAACGCGTCACATTACGTATTGTCGCACTGCGCCTACTCGTCGCCTAACACCTGGCCCGGTCGATTATCACAACCAACCGTTGAACTCTTATCGTTTTCAGAATGTCGACCGATCGGAGAGGACCTGTACGGGACAGAGCACGGAAAAGCCGACGTTTTGACGGGGACGTACTTGAAGGGCTTGGAAGACAATGGACGTGGACGGTTGTAGAGCAAACACTTCGTCGGAATAGGGAAACGTGTCGATGGCGAACGACTAAAAAAAAAATCGCAAAAAGTTGCGAGGCCAAAGAAAAAGAAGAGCAAATTTTTTTCCACATTTCCGAAGACTGTTAGGAGACCGTGAGTGCTTATGCACGTCAATGGTACCGTCCTATTAATGCTAAGAGTCATAGGTACGTGAATAAGTACAAGTGCGTTTTGTATAATACAATATTTACGTGTTCATGAACTGTAGCAATGTGTACTGTACGCACCCAATTACAATATTTTACTTTGCTACAGTTATGGGACGTCCGCCAGAACCACTTTACACTGCACGTGTGTGTATTCATATATATATATAAACATATGTGAACCTACACGATTCAGCTTTTTGTAATGCACGCATATGTATGCTGGCCCACACGCGGTCGCGTCGTCGCCTCTGCCGCAGTGACATCGCGCCAAACGATAAGCCAAGTACAAGCGCAACTTGATTAAAATATACATGCATATATTTTAATGGTTTAGCGTGTTCTAGATAACTCGACAATTTGTATTGTGCCATTCGACCGTTTGGACACACGCGGCCAACTTTTCCACGTGAACTTCAGTCGCAATATACGCTTGCGTGAAATAATACGTATCCTGTTTGAAACGGTATTTTTAATTTTTGATTTTTAATTCCTGCATAACCCTCGTGCAATCTATCAAAGATCTGTTGTACGGTAAAAAAATCTCATCGTTCGACTGACGCGTTAACTGGTGTTGTGTGACCGACTGCGGTGGTCGTGATGCGACACCAACATTGTCGGACTGTTTGTATTGAAAACCACCACAGTACTGTATTCGTTATGAAAAGAAAAAATGATGTTTTCATCGTTGTACGACTGAAAAATTGTTGTCACCGCAAAACGTGTGTATTTTGTTTTTAATTTTTTACAAACGCGTACCGCACACGCACGATAATATTGTCGCGGCCGAAGAAATCGTGTCTCGCTTTTGTTAAATAAAAATGAATAATACGCTTTATTACGGTATTAAAAACCCAATATCAAAAGACCAAAATAGGAACATAACAATTTCAACTCGTGGAATGTTGAAATCAACGAGACACACGTCGTCCCGGGGAAACGGATCGATCTCCTGGCGTCTGAAAATTCTGCTCGTATTATACGTGTATGTGTACACGACTGCGGTTGGTGTAAACTATTTGTACAAACATACATACATATATATATATATATACACGTGCACACATCGTACAAGTGCAGATTATGGAACGGGTTTCTAGGTGCGGGGACAGCTGGAACGAAACTGCTCACGGACCATTTTTTAATTGGTTCGAGTAATTAAGTATGTTTTAATATATTCCACGCAACTTATAATACCGGTGGATTCGGATCCGCACGATAACAGATGCTACCGCCGCAGTGGACGGTTCAAAGTGAAAACAAAATGTTCCGTAGTGGTTATTGACGTTTCAGTATAAGCGTCGTGTACACTGTAGTACGTCTACGAACAGCTGTTTTCGTTTGACCGGTGTGCGATGTGTGCGATGATCGCGATGATGATGAATATTCGATTCCGAACGCGTTAAACGAAAGGATTAACGACTGGATTGTGTCAGACCGCACAAATATGTATATACATATATATATATATATATGTATTATATTATTCATGGCGTTGAGTTTACCGAATCCCGTGCGCGCGACGAAGTCAATACGTAACCCGGTCATACTGGCCGGCGAATGTCGTTCGGAAGCGGTTCACCTCCGAACGTGCACGTGTTTCGCGAACGTTACGCGTAACGAAACCGAAACACCCTTTTCGCCGGGCACCGGGGCAGGATGGAAAAACGATTGGACGTATCGTTTCAATCGATCACATTTCAACAACGGGACCAGTGGATCGTGCGATCCTCGGCATACCAGATGCACCGACGGGACGCCGTACTCCCCCCGGCCACATCGTTACGTGCACGCGTGCATTCGTCGCACGTTCAACGCGATCCGGTATTCAAATCCTCGGGGCGTTCGCATCGATCGTTTTCCAACCGTGTTGATACGCGACCGCGTGCTTTTCATCCTCAAGCCGAATCTGCGCGGCGGGCAGCACACACACTATCCGAGCCGATGCGTTATGTGCAACAGTAGTTCTCGACGGGTTCAGTGTAATACGCGCGCGCGTCGTCCTTACGACGCGATATTTCAAACATTTAACGACATCGTAAACCAATCGGAACGCGGCGGCCGCTCGCATTCGCGCTGTTTAACGAGCTGTCGCGGTACCTGCACCTCGATGTGAAGTCGACCGAAATGGAATTCAAATCTACTAACGAGCAGTAAAAATTATTTACGATTGAAACATCAACGCGACAGCAGTAATTATTATTACGATTCGTATACTTTAACAAGACCAACTGTGTCAAACCGATAGTTTTCAACTTTTTCTTTTTTTTTTTCTCTCTCTTCAAACAGAGTTATCGTAAAGAGTTACTCGGTGTTATTTGTGTAAACGTTGTGATACACATATATATATATATATATATATATGTATTATATATTCTGTATGAAAATAAACATAATTATAACAAATAAAAGAGCAAACTGGTATTGAAGGAATTAATGGTTGTAAGCGAGATCGGGGGAAAAAAAATAGTTGTAAGAAATTATAATTTAAAAAAAATCAAAAATAATGCGAGTCGTTTGAATGTTATCGGTGTATACGAATATTATTTCGGTTCGAATCTGTCGCCTGTATTGATTATTAATTGCATCCGAGTTTCTATGCAACTGTCGATGATTTGAGGTCAAGTACCTTCAACCTACAATTATAATATCAGCGTTAAACCGCATTTGATTGAGAATTCGTTTTTAAAGGTATACCATTGCATATACATCAAACACGAAGATACTTCTGTATCGCGTGTATTGGCAGTATGCCAATTACTAAAAATTAATACGCGCATCCAAAACGTAATGATATCATATAAATTTGTAATTGAATTTAATATTCCTGTTTTGCACGCTTCTTTATAAACTAAATATGTTCAGCGAGAAAATTCATTATTCGCCAACAGCACTTATTACTCGTACTTAGCTCGACACATCGCTACTATGAATTATTTACTTGGGATTTCGTCCACGATGTGGGGAATATAAATCAAAAGAATCATCATGATAAATTATTATTTATCGCGACCGTGTGTACATAGTCGTTAAGGAAACACGAAAATCCTCCGTGGTTAATATTTAAAAAAAAATAAATAAAATTCTACATTAATGACATTATTATGTATATACTTTTTTTTTTTTTTTAAAAAATAAATCGTAGTAGAGTAAACTTGCGGCCATTTATATTTGAATCCATTTATCATCATTTGTTAACGGTTCAACTAAATATTTCTATAATATATTGTGGTCCGGTATTTAAAACCGGTGAAGACTGGTTAAAATATTACGAGTGAAACTGAAACGGTCAACCCATTTGATGAACATAATATAATATGTACGCCTATATATACTGTATTGCGTATGAGTAATATATAATTAGAAATTTAAAAAAAATAAAAAATAAATAGTACATTTTATATCAACTTTTCTGGTTATCCGATTATTTAGGAATAGTTTTTGCTATGTAAACACTCCGTATATAATAAAAACACAACACATTTCGTACATATATATATATATATAATCTTTAAAATTGTCGTTTGGCCAGTAATTACACCCAGTTCAATACAAATAATCGTTCAAAATCAACTATTTTTCAATTTGGATTCCAGTTTTCATTTCCACCTTCGAACTCCAACGGAATCTAAACAAATGTGTTTTGAAAAACAATTTATTTAATCTGTTCTGAGTAATTACTCGGTTTTCAGCGATTGTTTAAATAATTTGTTTTTAAATACGATTGCGTAGGAGTGTAAACTGTGTGTGGAATAATCTATAAATATATACCTCATGGAGTTATAAAGTTATGCAAATTAAATGTTAATGATGTTACCATGGTATGCGTGTGTATCGATCAATTATTTTCATTACGTTTAGAAACTGATTGTTTTCTAAACGGAATATTAATTTATTTGTATGCTATCAATTTAACGATTGAACATTTTAAATGAACCAATAACAATGTTCTCACGAGTGCAGACAATTATTAATCGTGGTATTTGACGAAGAAAACTAGAAACGCAATAACTTTATGAATCGTGGGTTACCGCATGATATACCAAAGGAAAACGCACGCGTCTCTTTTAAGTGACAAACTGTTTTAATGCAGTGAATGTATAAATAAATTATCCTATTTTAATAATATAAATGTAAAATGTAAACGTGAATGCGACCCATTTTGTGCAATATTTCGTAAAGTTACCAAAAGTTAAAAGTTAAATTTATTACGAAAAAATAGTTGTTTTAGTCTATCTGTCTATCAATGTTCTACTAATCAGTGGCGTATTCAATAGGGGCAGAGATAAGGGGGCTACAGCCTCCCTTTTTATAAATCATTTTTATGTGTATGCATTAAACTAGTATACTACTATTTGGTATTGAATATTACCAAATATTATATGTTAAATATTTTAAAACTTTGGTAGTAATTAAATGTAGGCGTTTGTCATTGATAAGACATGAGCGTATTACTTCTACCGTGATTACTACCATATTTTTGGTAGTTATCGTGAATGTAGTGGTGGCTCTCGTCTAAAACTTGCATTTCATAATCACTATAGTTTTTATACCAAGTCGATGCCACCGCAGTTGATCTCCGTTAATTTATTATTATTAATTATATTTTAATATATATATTATTAAAACTGTTTGAAAAATGCTGGAAATACATTTTTAAATTTGATGGTGGGGAAGGGATTATGGGTGAACTACTACAGCCTTTCTTACATAGTCTGCCCAAAAAAAGATTATAGCCCTTCCCATTTAAAATTTGTACCTAACGCCACTATTACTTGCAATACGCGTAGCGTCTTCGGAATGTATCGGAATATAATCCAGGTCTTAGGTTTTTTTCGTTCACGTCTAACTGTACTCACAGAAATCCTTTTTTTTTTGTAAACGGTCAGGGTCCACGTTCCCATCGGCTGATTTTCGACTACTCTGGTCATCCCAGTAGGAGTTTCGGGACGGAAGACCGATGTGACGCGATCGATTAAATCCGTTTTGTGTATCGGCTTTTCTTTTCTGTCGGCGCAATGCACGTATTTCTGTTTTCTTTTCAACAAAGTGATGACCACCGTACATTTGGGCACATGCACTACCGTATTGTAATCGTCGCCCGACCGTTCCCAATTGTTCCATAAACGTCTGAACATTGACATTGCGCGGCGAACTGTTGTGTCAGCGCTGCTTTTTTTTCCGCCTAACATTTTTACCTAACTCGATAGTTACGACTAAAAAACGTCGGGATCCGATGGATATTTGCTAACTCAACAACATTTCGGCTCGTGAAATTCTGAACCATGGAAACCTACGGCAACGGATCGAAATATTACCGTATAACGTGTATTACAATATGCGGTTATTGTGTGCGACGTATAGGTTTTCTTCTTTACGATCGATTAAAAAGCATTTCGATGTTTTCGCGTGTGAATGTTTGTAATCGGCGAGTGTTCACATACGCAGACTGTAATGCAGTGTAGTGTATAATAATAAGATTTAAACGTGGAACCGAATAACATCAGTAGCGAAAACGCGGGAACGTACAACATCATGACATGACGAGTCATAAAACTTGTGATGTTTCCCCGCCGTAAATTATAGTCGAATTCCGTAGTAAATACATTCGTGACTTCATTCGGAATCTAAAATGTTATATAAAACCCGTTATCAACGGATAGAATCGTTTTCGGTCTAAATGGACCATCGTTCCCTGTTCAGCCGGTGAACCATTTCGATCATCGATTTAATCTTTAAACATTTACAAAAAGACGAATTTTTAATATTTTGGGTAAAACGATAAATGTATTGGTCGTACTTCGATGCTATTATTTATATATATTTTTTTTTTTTTTGCAACTTAAATTACCAGATAAAATGCAAAAAATACTGAATGGGCTACGGTTGGCACTTCAAATGGGAAACATTTCAAATTCTTCAAAAGTTATCCGAATAATTGAGGTAAACGAAGAAAAAATTGCGAAAAACTTTCAATTTCAACCGAGATTTCAATTTTCGCCACTTATATTCTCCCATTATTTTGTTACGCAATATATAGTTTTTTTTTTTATGCTTTATTACTCGATATTTCGGTGATTGGGTCAATCATCGAAATTAAAATTATTTTTTTATGGGTATTTTGAAAGAGATCATTTTACGGATTTACTAAAAGTGTGCTTAGTAATTGCGAAAAACTGACAAAAATTTATAGAAACTGCAAAATGTACGGCTTTAATACTGGTTTTCAATAAAATGGAATTTTTGTTTTCATGATACCTTAAAACATAATAATTTAAGAGTTTTAAATTTTCACTGAATGTTTATGTCCAGTGTTGTATAAATATAACTTTTTAAACACCTATAAAAATATTTGAGATAATTGGAAGAGTAATTATTGAGATGGAGATAAAAATCAGAATTCATTATTCAGATAAAAATAGATAATTATTTTTAGAAAAGTATCTATTACAAATTGTGCATCATATGTACCAGATAATGTGTAACAATGTTACATTGTAGCACATCTAAATTTCAAAACAGTTACTTTATAAGTCAAATCAAAATTATTTCTAAAAGACGTTTAGACAATAAATTATGATTTTCAACACTATAACATTTGGTATATGTATAATTTATTATTTTTAAATAATGCATTTACGCATTTAATCTATTGAACGAAATTAAAACAAATTAAATTCACCTTTTTTAATAGTAATAAATAATAATAGTGGTAGTTAAAAACCTGTTTAATGGTATTTATAAGAATATACTTTGATGTACATTAAATTCCGATAAAAATATCAATGAATAAAATTATGTAATAAATATATATTAAATTCATTATAATTAATAAACAAATACTTTACCAAAAAATTATATAATTTAATTTTTTATATATTTTATTTAAAATCATTCAACCAACCTTGTATCTCACACGAACGTTGAGTCTTATCCAACCTAGGAGTTTGAATTTGTTTTTTCCTGTTAATTACATTGTAATTAAAATATTTAAAGTCATATCATTGAGCAGTCACCCGCTCCTGATATAAAAATTGAAAAAAGTATATTTTATATATTTAATTTAACGCGGAAACAATAGCGATAACGATGAAATATTTGCAAATATTCAATAAAAAAAAAAGTAAAAAAATTTTATTTTACAAGAATTCTCGATTTATTACAAAACACATGAACTTACACAGTTAGAAATTTAATATTTTACATCGAACATGATTTATAAAAACTATGTAGGGTCAACAATTTTTTCTACGTTTTAAAATTATAAAATGTTGACCAATAAAGATAGTGGCCGAATACGATTTCAGAATGACCCGAACTTGAAAGGTTCATTTTAACCGAAAATGGACCCCTCCTGTCCAATATGGGTATTTTTACGCATTAAGGAGTATGCAGTGGCTAGCACACGCTGGGTGTATTTACGTCTGTGGGATTTAATGGAATAAAAAATCGGATGGATCCGACCACGGCGTATGATCCGATGCCCAGCGAGATAAAGGTACCAATATTTATTTATCGCGCGAACGGTGTATTAATTTTCGTTACATGCGACGACAGCTTAATTACAGAGCTATGATTAACATTTAGAATCGCCATTTGATTAATGCAATATCTGCGTACGCTCTTGTCGTCTCCCCGGGCGTAATTATAATATTATTAATAAAAAAATAATAATAAATAAAAATTATATTTATTGATTCTCAACTTATGTGTTTACGTAAAGGCACTAAATATATATATAAATAATATTCGTTTGCTGCATGCGTATTACGCACCGTACATAAAAACAATTACAACAATAATAATAATAATCGTTAATAACAAAGTAATAATAGTATAGTCCTTGGCATTTTTTAATCGCCTCCGGCCCGCGGTTGATTTCCTGCAAGCGGATGCGTGAGTGACTACCGCGTAGTATGCGTCCTAAACGCAACCCGCCCTATACAAAATTGTTGTGCTGCGGACATCGTTATACACATAGGGGGATTTATCGCTTGTACGCACGACATTGGCAACAATAAATCAAACGGCAAAATGAAAAATATCAACGTCCAGTGCTGCGCTTGATCACTAATTATTCAACATATGTTTTGCCGGTGTACAGCGGTTCGCCTCGCTTCCGCGCTGAAGCGACGAGTCCCATCCGAATTTATTCGATCCAAGAAGACCTTATGTGCTTGATGCATTTCCGTAAAGTTAACAGCGCTGTATTGGTCATTCCGTTTGCTTTTTCAGAAAAACCTTTGTCGCAACCGTTTCGGAAGTTTACGTCTTGCGCACGATTTCGGAACCGAAATATTTGAGCGGATTTGTCGAAGTAACGTGGACAGCCGCGCGGAGCGGACCGAACGGTGCTCTACTCGAACTCGCTATTCGTTCTGGAACAGATATGGACGGGTAGGATTTTCGACGATGGAATTCGATCACAGAAACTACGTTGCGGTGTTGGCCCGAATTCGGGACGAACGCGGGTTTGAAAAAAAAAAAAACCGTCTCGTGCACGCCGGAAGCGCGAGTCGATCGGACCGTTTCGCCCGCGCCGGAAAGCGAAAATCCACCAAACGCGTGAACGGGCGCAATCGCAATCGAGTTATGACTAGAGCTCGGGACTTGTAGCTCTTAAAACCATTAAAATAAGCGCTTTAAAAAGCACTTAAAGACATCATTATTAAGCGTTTAAAAAACTTAAATTTAAACATAAATATTAAATAAAAATGAAAAAAAAATCTAAAATAAGCATAAAATTCTAAATTTTCTTTTTACACGAATACGATGGTTTACTAGACGTATTTTGAAACTGTGTTGAGTGTAAAATTACAGATTACAAAAAATGTAATTCATATCATAATTTTTTAATCAAAAAAATGAATAAATCTTCATATTGTAAAAAAAAAGTATAACCATGACTTTCGCGACATTTTTCCTTATTGCTTATGGATTTTCCAAGGGATTTTGTGAAAAATAAAATGTAAACGATGTTTATAAATAGTTGAAAGCAGATCTGGGGGAGGTCAGTGGCCTACGTTCTCGTTTATAATCAAGCAGAGATATGGAAAAAAAAGGAAAAATTATTTACCCGAGCACTGGGCTTATGACCGTACGGCGCAACAATACGCGACGGTTGTGCGCAAAGAAAAACATTCAATTTTCAAACACTTCGAGGTAACAGCGGCGGCGGCGGCAGTTGACGCTATTAATAATAATAATAATAATAATAATATCTCCCGTGCTCGGCGGCGTCGATTCGAAACACTCGTTTAACACACCGCTAATGGAAGCGCATTTGTCTTGGACGCGCATTATTACTGCACACAACGAACGGCGTACACGTTGCACGGGTAGGAGAAGCAGTAATAATTGGTCCGCGAGTGATGTTGTACATACATCTCGTAACGTGATTTATACGTGAAGCGCGTTGCTCGCGTGGGTAGACGACGTATTGAGAGCATATGATAATGTGCACCTGCGGAGAGAGATGTCGAAAGACGTAGTAAGAGAGACTGTGAGAGAGAGAGAGAGAGAGAGAGAAAGAGACTTCGAAATACGGAGACGGGCGAACCGAATAGGTCCGAACAGAATCGTTGTTGATCGATAATACATTTCCGGACGGTAAGATGTAATTACGCCGTCGACTTTTTGTTTTGGTCCCCCCCCCCCACACACACACAAACTATATTTCTCTCCTCGAGTAAAATGTTAATTAAGATCGGGCGCGAATACCAATGCGGGGCCGTAGGCCAAATATATTTCGTTGTACGAATCGCGCCTCCGTACGTTTCACGATCGCGAGTTTCGCAGCGAGATGTTGGCGTGAAGCGTGCGCGAACAATTCGTTTGCCCGTCGTTTTCTTCGACTACATTATAAAACGAAAACGGTTTGTCGCGACAGTCCAATATTTCTACCGTTCGCAAAACGTTTGTACGAGCTCCGCGAACGAAAACATTTTACGGCAGAACATCCACTGACAAATGTAAATAGTATTATTCACTGCTAAACGGCACTCCAGCCGTCAAGTTCAGAAATCTTTAGTTGCATCTTACGCGGTCTTCCATCGGTTCCGTCCGCCAAATTTTCACTGTCAAACAGAGACGTGATAATAAGAAAATGTTTCACGCGTATTCATCAAGGACCGAATTTGAGAAAACTTTTTCAGCGATAAACAATTACGGAACAGGTATGAAGCGCAGGACGACCAGGTGGCAGGAAAATGTGCATTGTTTTCCGTTCCGTCTGCAATTTTCGCCCTCGATAACGATATGTACACGATCGCGTACCACAATATCATTACTATCGTACGCGCGAGTTCACGTTTATCTTCAACCGCAGCTCGCATCAAAACCGGTGTGTGTGTGTGTGTCTATTTATGCGTTATAGGCGTGTACGAGCTTTGATAATAATATTCAAATAACCTTACCGCCGCCGCAACCGTGGCCGATGTATAATGCACACAGTATTTTATACATCTACCCCCGCACGGCAACGACGTGTTGTCCTACCTTATGTCTTACACCACATAATAGCATGCGCTATTATAATAAATGCAGCGGCGAAGTGTAACTCATTCGGTTCTACAAACACCTGAAACATGATTATGCAAATGCGCTCGCCGAGCTCCCATATAATATGCGAGAGCGCGCGCGGTTATTAACGATTGTTCTAGTGCGTATTATAACAACGCGGCGTGCACTCACGCGCGCGCGCGCGCACACATTTGTGGACAGATAAACTACTGCCGTCCGGAAACCCTTTTTTTTTTTTTTTATATGTTCCATTCGTGCGTGTACGCATAATATATACACATACATACACGTATGTAAATGTAGACATTTAGGTACCGCGCACTTGTGGTGTATGCCGACGCCGGACTTCGCCGTCGGTGCCTAACACACTGGCCGGCGGCGTGCCCTCGAACCGCATAAAATGTGTGTTTAAACGCAGATACACACGCGAACGCATAACCCCCGGTCCTTTGTAATCGTTACAAAGGGTCAGAGCCGTACCGCCATATTTCGTATGCCCGCGTACACGTAGATGTATAATACATAAGTGTGTGTGTGTGTACGTATTTCTATTGTTTCGGCGTTGTTGTGTTCGATAATTCGATTTTCCGTCGATTTTCCGTCGATTTTCCTCGCGATGTCAACATCGCTCGCCGGCAACAATACGCACGCGCACCGGATCGGAAGCAGAGCATAATAATGATATTACCGTATACATATTGTACGCGCGCGTGCGCGTACGACTACTTTCCATTTTTTTTTTTTAACGTCAACGGTGCTTTCGATTATTGATGGCATTACGCGTTTCACAGCAACATTATATATTTATAATAAATACAATGCGTTGCACACGCATAATGCATAATGGTTCTGGATAGAAACTTTAGACGTTTAACTCAAGACGCTCCGATACCGAATTTGTTGTGTGCAATATAAATTCATAAGTTTGATATCGTTTAATTATTATTCACACCGGCGCTATTAATTATTATTATTATACTTCTCATATGTCTCGTATACGTTTCTACTTTTTTTTAAACATTACACCCGATCGTGCCCCCCCCCCCCGCTTTTAATAATATTTTAAAGTTTAATCGTTTATGTAGTGGAACAAAGGTATTTTTTTTGTACAAATAAGCTAAATAAATAAATCGTTTAAACGCGTAAACACGATTGGAACGATACATTTATTTTCCGATTTTCATCGACACACAATACGTATCGGGACACATGTTACATCGTCGCATACATACGTGCATATACCGCGCGTGATGTGGTTCTATTAATTAAAAAACAGTTCGTTCGAAGGCGAAACAACCGTCGCAGAGCTGTACGATGTTTTATTCATAAACGTACGGCACAGCAATCTTTTGTAACGTACGTACGACTTTCACAATTTTTTGTAAACAAAATTGACAAGTTCATAATACATTGTTGTGCGCAGATAATATATTGATTTTATCATGGTCCGATGCTACTGCGGTGCGTGCTACGGCTTGCGCAATCGATAAAATAATATCGGCGGTCCACGTAGATTGCGTAATGTTATAAATATACCTGATACCGACCGTTTAGAACTAGTATAACGCTCTCGTATGTATAAGCTTTCGTATCGTAAAAATATTGATAAAGCATAAATGAAATTGACACATGTGTGTTACGTCCGAGTCGATAAAATAAATGTGATCAACGAACACCCGATTATATCAATGTTTCGCGAGACGCTCTACCGATGTTTCTGTTGCCGCACCAATGTTACAAGTAAATTTACCGCACGTATTTAAATTACCAAAATCTGTGTACATCCACCCACCAACAAAATAAAATTTTGTTATCGATTTATATATATATATGCATACATTCATTGTAAATGTATTTAAAAATAAATACGAGGTTCGAATATCCTCCTTCGTCGTGTTTTATTTTTTTTTTTATAAAATTATAAAATCAAAATTAACAAAGTTTACCGTAAACTGAAAAGTGATAATAATTTATGATAGATTCGTTAAAGTCAATCGTCGTCTGTGATGTCTATCACATCTTCGATGTTAATTATGTTATGTTTTCATGTTATTTATGTCTCGTGGTAACTGTTAGCGGAACGGGCGTATGTTCGGGCACCACGGTATCCTTTTCTTTACGCAGTGCACCTATGCCCGTGAAATCGCAAACCGTGTTTATATAATTATAATAAATAAAACGTCCGTTTCGTAACACATCGGTCGCAGAAGAAGGTGTGGCCACAACTCAGTACCGTGGCTTTGGTGGTGACCAGTCCGTCAGCTCTACCAACTCATCGTGGTGCTTGGACATCTGCTTGCTTTGAAGTTCGACGGCTGTGCACTTCAACGAATCTGTCGAGTTGGCTTCCTTATTGGCTCTGGACTGTTTTACGTCTAATTTTCGTTTTTTTCAGCCCGTCGGGACGACAAGGGAATTTTAAAGTTGTGGAGACCTTGTCGTCTTCTCCAAAACCTATAAGATCATTGTTTTACAACACGTCTCTTCCACCTCCTGCCTTCTGTACACAGTTCAAATATGTGCTTGATGCAGTGTTCATGTCCGTTATGAAAAAACTGTCAGTCCTATATTGAATGTTGAATGCAGTGTTGATCCGACATGTAAAGTTTTTCCACTGTTACAGCAGAAAATTGTGCTCGACCGATTACGAAGAGCCAGTCTTTACGTTTACCAAAGATATTTCGGCGGACGAAGACTCGTACGATCGTTTGGTACTCTTCGCGTGTTTTGATTATTCAATAATAGAAACCGGCAAATTCATAGAATATTACAATATGCGTGAAGAGTTGAATGTAGTCGCAGAATAGAAACGGTATACTGATTAACTGATTTGCAATTTCTATTGTTTATATTTTATGAAAATCAAATGATTTTATTCTTCTTTACGGCTACTATAGTTATTAATTTAATTCAACATTTGAATGTATTAATTAGTTACTGTTGGAAAATTGTATGGATGAAAAATAAAATAAAATATTCTACAACCGTTTCGTCACCAGTAATAATTACAATTATTGTAGTTCAGTCGTGGTAATTTATTACGTATCTAATTATACGGGTATAAATGTGGTTTTTAAATCGGTAATCCTGTTATACAGAAGTTCACTACACGGTCAGAATAATTGTGTACTTTATTTGTCTACATCTTGGTTCGAATATAGATTCGTTCAATGATTCAATATTCTAATAGTTGACCATCATCGTCGTCTTTTCCTACTTTATCAAATGCATTTTTTTTTGCCCAATCCAAACGATTGTATTAACAACTATGATGATTCGTTAGCCATTTGTACGTAATATCCGGAAAGATTTGAGATAAATGATTAGGCACTGTTATCCACAGAACAGAATATTTATTAATAATAATATTTAATTAAATTTTTTATTTTGATGAAGAAAATGATTTCCTAATTCGGTGTTCTCCGGCCAACGAAAAAAGGCGATGAAAATGTATACTTTTGATTTTTACCAAATCAACGCGAATAAATCTCTCCAATCCGAGAGCTCGAAAAATGGACTACAGAATAATACGCATCATGCTACTCGTATAAATATTAATATAAATTACGACCTAACCTAACCTGTGAGAAGCCCTATATGTTTCAAAAGTTGGTATTTCTTTGTTTATAATCTGAAATAATTATAATAAAAACATACAAATACAATTTCATACAACTTAAAAACAACGATTATGTAAATATTGAAATTATTAACTTATCTCAGCCGCTATAAAATTGCATGGGCCCGGAACGAATCATCCGAAGTGTGATCGGGAGGGAGAAGGTTAACTTTATGACCAGAGAGAAACTCGGATAAGTCGGATGATAACATTAATAATAGCAATATGTTATGTTTTAACGTGCCAAAGTGTAATTAGACTATCCCATTTCCAGAGCATATAAATCGAATCGGATGCATGGGTGGTGGTATCGCGTGCGCTTATGAATGGTACACAATATATTACACCGTACGTGTATCTCATTTTTTCTTTTTCGTTCCACGTAGGTGTCGCGAATACGTTAATAAGTCATCCGCACATGGTATCAGTCAGTAAACATGCCAAGTGTGCCGGCGAATCGTTGTAAAAATAAATAAAGACCGTTCATAACACCAATAGGGATCGGCGAAAACAATTTTTTTCACGTACAAATATCGAACATTGACGAACGGTTGCGTAGAAACAACACGATGAACAAACACGTATCGTTAAATCGACGAGACCGAGAGTTTTGGCACTACACGTTAAAATCCCGTTCAACAATCCCGTTGTTAACAGTCTAAAACTATACTCCAGAAGATCTACCGAAGAACGAATCGTAATCGTATGACGATACAAATGTGTATTGGAAAAAAAAAAAAATAAATAAATAAACAAATAAAAACGGTTATGGCTTGGACGTTTTCGTATTATTACGTTAATTTATTCGTCACCACGGGCTCTTCACGTTCTTAATTTATGTAGCGTTGACATTGCGCGATTTCGTTTCTACGCGCATTTTAATAATCGCAGGCCATCCGGTCTACGCGTGTACGTATATTATATACAAGCGGCGCGAGATCGAACTGGTAGTGTACCCACTGCGGCTAACGTGTCAGAAAACGAAATAAATGTGAGTATCGCGTTCGCGTGTGCCCGGGACTCGGTACACTGTGTATAATATTCTGTTTCTCGATTTCCACGCGATACCTCTGCGGAACGCGTTGCCGTCGATGATCCGCGACGCGTACGCGAGAAAAATAAAACAAAGGCCGCGAAACGTTTACGCAATCACGGACGCGACAGTTCAGCGGAATTCAAATGCCGTAACCCGTTCGCGACATTTCCTCCACGCAACGACAACAGGCGAAGTCAATCGGACGCGTACACCGACGACATATCCGGCGGAGTGCGGTGTACACGACTGCATTATTAATGTTTCGGCGGTGTACATCGGGCGCGCTTGTTCGACAACCGACACACGCAGCGTAAGCTCTACCAATACGCTCGAACGTTATTATTTATTTATTTAAACTATTTTTTTTTTTTTTTCTAATCCGACCAGGTGTACGACGACGTCCACATTACACGGCGCGTCGGGTCAAAAGTTGACGTTTCCGTAACATCTGTGCGCAGGTGCACGGCCGGAAGGGTTAACGCGTGTACCCACGCCTATGGGTGGACATTAGCATTATTCGCCGTATAGGAAGTGACAACCGCGTTGACCTTGCGCGCGCGCGCGCGCTCGCCCGTCGATAAATTATGATAATCTTCTGGTAACCGGAACTGACGCCGGCCGAACGCGCGTCACGACGTTATGCACGTACGTACGTGTACATATAAATATAAATATATTTCTGTGAAACGCATTGGCGAACGTGTGTACAAGTTCGATCTCGGTGAGTACTTAAACGCTATAAATAAATCGGTACGCGTAAAACGTATTATATTATTATTTCACACCGGTATTCCGGTAATATGTTTTACGGTGAAATTCGAACGGTCGCGTCGGCGTCGGCGGCGTTTTTTTTCTTCTTCATATGTCGTGCATCACACCGATGCACGTGCATCTCAACTACGAATCTATAATGAGCGCGAACGTGCATTCGTACGTATCATCGCGACACGTGTCCACGACATCCGCGGCGCGGATCGGCCAATGGCCCCAGAATGTCGTCCAGGTAATTACGGACACAACGGGGACGTGTTGAACAGCGGTTAAACGTTTGCGTATTACTTTTCATCGACCGATGCGCTCAATTCCGATCGCATCGATGCTTGAATCGAACAAAAAAAAAAATATACATTTAATGTTTTTTCGTTACTGGTTGTTTTAACGTTTTTCAAGGTTAGCGTTTTCCGTTGTATGATGTTGTAATGTTGTTCGACTTAATGTTTCTATTCAAACGTTGCATTTTACGAAGACAAATGTTTAGTGTTAATATTTGGTTTAAATTTGAAAGCTACAACGGCTAATTGTTTTAAAAAACTACAGAAACTCATATCGTAACATTAACAGAGCACACTGGGGTCATTCCTCCACGATTTTGTTTATTATAACTAAATGGAAAAAAAAATAAATAAAAAAACAAAGCTTCACAATTCATTATTATCCTTCACCTCTCAACTTGAATGGATTAGCTTCAGACATTAAAGTATTATAAACCTAACCAAAATTTATAATTACAGAAGAAAGAATAACATTTTTATGTACAGCGTAAACAATAACAGCAATAGCTATTATGAATGTAATCTTTTTTTTCTCGATTATATGGTAAAGTTCGATTGTTATAAATTAAATATAGATAAACAGACGAACGTTCAATACAAATGTATACCTAATTATATTTTATTCAAAAATGTTTCAATAAATTGTTTTCTGCTTTGTTATTCATTATGATGTTCGTTATAAATTTTGAATATCGAAATCGTTTCTGATACGTTATTCGTTATAAATTTTAATCAATTATAGTTCGCGGAAAGTTATTCAATATCATTTCCAATCGATAATTGATTGCAAAACGTTATTAATTATCTATTTTAATCGTTTTTCTGAAAAGTTAAACGTTATAAAAACGTTTTGAAGCCCTGGTTCCAATCCGTCCGTCCACGTCGTCCGTAGTCATTATTCATGTTGTGCAGCGTTTTGGTACCTCTCGTCGTTATATCGGTTTGGGAACCATGTTTTTCGTTCTCCTCTTTTGCCATCAGTCATAGTTTCCAACAATAAACGTCCGATGCACATCAACTTCCACACGTTTCCTTGGTGCGTTATCGACTTTTGTGTGCTTATCGTTCGATAAACATTTTTATTCCTTATGATAAATGCAGATTAATACAGTGAACTAGAACTGATATTGAATAACTATATTAACAAAAGTAAATTAGAAAAATCATATATTTTCTTGAGAACTCAACGCGTACCTCGAATAATTTGATATCGATATCAATAAAATTCTTTACATAAACGTGGAAATATACCAAAAAAGAAACTACAGTGTATTATTGATACGATGAATTTTTTTTTTTTTTTTTTTACTCAATAACCTATCGGTTATTCGATCTGCTCTTAGGAACTTAAAATTGTTTGTATTGCGATCTAAACACGTTAATGAGTCTACTACAAGTGTACACAACTAACCGAGTATTGGTCAATATGTTGGATTTATTGTTGTTTGCAACGAACTGCAGCGAACAGTAAATCAATATAATCTTATGTAGTGGCGTATTTTCAAAATTTGTTGGGCGGTTAAAGATTTTAAAAAATAAACGATTTCATACTATCACGGAAAGTACATATAAGCTTATATATTCATACTAGGATTTTGAATTAATAATTATTTTTTCCTATTATTATTATCAATACATGTATTTTATATATTTATAACAAAAAAATGTAATCATCTTCTTTTTTTTTTTTATCAGTTCATCAATGATTTCTTCGGTTGTAATTAAGTATTTTTTATTTCATCGATAACGTCGCTAAGCCGTTCAATTTTCTTCACGAACAAAAAAATATTAAAGCATCACAACCACGTGTTGTAAATTAATGATCCTTTTCTCTATGCCTTCGTAACGAGTAATTTATGGTTTTATGGAAGCTTTTTCTTCTTCTGTAGGGGTCAAGGTCCGGGACCCCCCACAGGAAAAAAAAAAAAAAAAAACAATAAAAATACCGCAAGTACGGTGAGTTAAGTGAAATAAAATATTGAAACCGACGCAAACGCGTTACGTGAAGTCGAGCGCGCGGTTTTCTCGACGCGAATCGTTCGAGTCACGTATCCGATCACTAGAGCAACATAATCGTTCCACAGGGAAACCGTAGAATCGATGAACATTTACTCCACCGCAACGGGTAATCCAGACAAGTGTACACCTGTAATATGCAATATGCACTTCGGGCGCAGCAGTCGCGGTGCATTGCAGTGGATGAACTTGTCAACAGAATTGTTCCACGTGCGTTTCGTGCGCCATAAAGTCGACGCGCGATTACACGTCCGTGTGCTCAGTCGCGCGGAGAGTGCTGCTCCGATTATTGACGTCTCCGACAAGGACACAGGAACGCGTGCGTATTTGTGCACGTATACACGGTACACACACGCACACATTATCTAGACATCCATGCATACCAGGAGTGGCGAACCTTTTTCGGGTCAAGTGCCATCATTTAAAATCAAATATTATGAAATATGCTCGCGAGCAAAAACGAATAAAATAAAAAATAAAAAAACTAAAGAAAAAGTATACGATAGTTATATACATTTTATCAGGTCCACGTTTATTTGTAAACCATGTACAATTCATTGTCCAAATATAAAAAAGCACTAAAAAGCAGATACCTGTAGTTAATTATTTTTCTTAAGATTAACATTTTGTGATATTTTAATGCTTGGAGTGCCATTGAAGTTTAGCCAACGTGCCATAGGTTCGGCACCTCTGATGTATACGAACCGTACTGTGCTTTGTCCGGTAATGCGTAACGCACGTCACGTGTGCAGGTTAGGTTAGGCATTGCCGTCGTTCGTCATAAAAATTAACAATGAACAAAACTGTTCGTATTTGTTTATCCGTCAAACGGGAACCGATTGGTTTTAAACGCCGTCGCGATGGCGATTAACGATTAGATTTCGTCGGGGGGTGGTGGAGGGAAGGATAATGCGTTCGACGAGCATCTCATCTGCGTACGTACCACGTGGTTCGGTAGCGTCGGGCATCGCATTACGCACGCGTAACGAGTTTATTCTCGGCGGTGGCGACTGAGCGTTTTCGACGGTGAAAAATGAGTTGTTTTGCCAAGATCGTTATACCACGGGCAGACGGTATTTCCGCCGGGTTTATGCGGTCGAACGGATTTAAAATTTATTCTAATATGGGAAACGAATACATATATTTAAAAACGAGAAGTAGAGAGAGAGAGAGTGTGAGAGAGAAAAAGGAAATTATAAAAAATATTGTATGACAGTGTTGACATTAACTATCGTGAGTGGTAGATGTAGAGAAAAAAAAACCGTATTATTGATGACACGTGGAAAAACGAGTTTTTATACATATATAGATACACTTCTGTGATTATTGTACGTATCAAAGGACTGCACTAGTCAAAGATTGATCTTCACGTCTCGGACTCTATAAAATATTCAATATTTTAAACATACTCGTATTAACGTCTACGTGTGTGTGTGTTTGTATAATATAAATAATATATAGATTCTTCGTATCGAGTAAAGTGTGGCGACCCGAAGCGATAATCCTATTTAGTGAATAAACAGCGCGTCTTTATATACATATATATGTACATAACTCAAGTAGGTACTTGACGTCATCGCCTACTTTTGATGTTTTAAAAACGTCAAATCGACAATTATTTTTCTTATTTACCCGATGAACTATGTAGATAAATTTTAATGTTTCTAAATTTGAAACTCGATAGCTGCATACGCCGCAATGTGTTGTTTGCACTGTTAACGTAACATTATTTTAACAATGTAATGATATTGTATTTCTTTTATTTTTACGCGAAATATATAGTCTATATAAACAAGCACAATGACATACGCGAGGTAGGGAATAAAAACATTATTGGGGTCACGTGTAAAAGAAGCCACCCATTATAGTGACACTTATAGCTTGAGTTTTGCGTTATTGGAATGAGTAGGAATGCCTGTACATTATTTTATTTTTAAGCCCACAGCGAGAATTTCTTGGAAGTGAAAGGATACGTAAGCATTTTTATCGTCAGTGAATTGTTCGTGGTTTTTTTTTCGATATAACGAAAAAACGTCCGTCGTAAACTTCTGCTTTATTATTCCTTTTTTGCTTTTAATGTACTTGAATTATCCTTGTAAAGGGTCGGTTTAGAAAGAAACGGTGAAGCGTGTTCGACCAGGCGAATTATTTTAACCTCGTTGCAAATATATAATGAATGACATTAGATGTTTTTTGAAGTGCGTAACGATTTCTGAAGATTAAGTCACAAAATATAATCTGGTCTCGTACACTCTCTTGTAGGTGAGTGCAAACGTCAGTATTGTGTTCAATTCGTGACTGATTTCGTTTACTGACTCCGCGACAAACTGCGTACTATAAACTATAAAGCGTATAGACTGGTCAACATGTGAAAAACTTATCGTCTGGAGTTCCCAAATGTAAAAGTATCCAATAAGACTCAAGAGTGGCAAACGTAACGTGAAGTGAAAAACTATTCCGATTTATTGGACTTCAGAAACTTATCTCACTACAGAAAAATTACTTTTTATTCACATGTTTATAATGTAAAATCTATTATCTTCGCACGGCCTCGTTGTATTTCTTCGACCGTGACACATTAGATACATAACGTTACGTGTATACGATCAAACGCATGCAGATTTAATTGTGCCGTTTATATATGCTCAACACATTAACACTATATTTATGTATGAATATATGTGTGTGGATGTTTTAACTGGTCGTCCTGAGAGGTTCGTACATAAATACATAACAGTGTCGGGAACGGTGTAAAAACATATATATTCTTTCGCGCTCGTGTGTACAGACGTGTGGACGTGCGGACAACGTTTTATAGCGATTGATGAGCTCGCGCGTGATGTGCACAGAGGTATAATAGGTTCGAGTACGTGTGCGCCGCGAAAAGACGGGCAAGAGAGAGGAGATCGGAGGGACGGAGAGACTTTAACGATCGGGAACTGTCGTGCGTTATTCGCTTGTCGAACGACGTGGATATATTACACACGCAAAGCTCTCGTACATGTGCGTGTTCTCTCGCGTCCGCGCGTGTGCGTCGAGTATGTGTTCGCGCGCGCGCGTGCTTTTCAAAGGATATGCATTCGATCGTTTTCGAACGTTCGTTGAAGCCGAACTGATATGCGTCGCGGTAGTCGCTAAATACATCCCGTCCGTGCGGTTTCTACGCTGCAGCCCATGTACGTCTAAATCACGACGAAAATGTCTTAATCTGGATCACACGCCGATAGTAATTTACGATATGTATACGCGCGCGGCACTACCAAAACGGGCCAGGTCAGATCCTTATAGGTCCGCCGCCGCGGCGAAATGTCTCAATTCGATCACGTAAACGACTAACGTTATTGTACGGCGAAACACGGACGGTCGTAATCGAACAACTGAACCAAACAAGACTGCTGCTAACTGCAGCGAGTTTTGAAGAAGGCGATGACCATGATGATAACGATGACCGGACGAGATTTTTCTCGCGGCAATCTTTTTATATTTATTTTTTATTATTTTATTTTTTTTCCAACTTTGTTTAATTTTTCTTACGGCGGTCTTCTTCTTCTTCTTTCACCTCCGCGCTCGGCTATTATTATTTTTAACGACACGAGACGCGTTAATTGTCTTTTGTCTCGCGGCAGCGAGCTAATAGGTCACGCGGGTGTACCGTACGCACGCACGCACGCACACCTGTGCAACGCAACAATAGATTCGTTCCGTATTAGCCGGAGACAACGATGCCGTCGCATAGTTTTCCCATGTGGTCCCGCGCGATACACTTTCCGTTTCGGAAACGAAGACGACGAAACATAGGTTTGCGCCACCACAACAATGTGATATCGCATCAACAGCAGTTGCAGAGTGCGTACGGATTTTTTCGCAGTCCAATTAACCTCCGCGCTCTCGAACGCACCTACACGATATCGCCATAAACGTACCACTAATAACGTGATGAGCGTCGCCGTACGTCCGCGACGGAACCGACGAGTCGGAAAATATTGCTGACGACGCGAAACCCGCGGTATTCCGATCGAGACCACGACTTTCGAGATCACAACATTCATCAACGCACTCACCGTGCCAATCCAATAAACGCGCTTAACAAGACAATCTTGTACCGGTCCGAATATTAGTCACGTCATTGTATTGTTTTATTGTTTTATTACGTTTTACACTTTTTTCAAACGCAATTTTGATCAACGTCTTATCATAGTCATCTACGAACACCGTACAATCGTTATTTTTCATTTGACTTTTTACCGTTTCAACAAACATAAGTATAGAAGTCTTCTTTTTTTTTTTGTACATTTCTTGATTATCGTATTTCATTTTTTCCCCGTACAATTAATGATAAAATAAATGAGTGTAAAACGAGTAAGCGACACTGCTATCGGACGATGTCAATCTTGCGAATCGCACGCATGTATCTTTCGATTGGTTCGACTGATCAGGAAAAATAAAACCGTGAATCGAATCTGAACGCGTTAGGCAGATTTCATTTGTTAGCGTTCCTCGCGTTTCAACAACATAAAGTACACCGACGACCAACCGTGTTGTTGGTACAACGTTCTAGTAAACGGGCGAAAAACGATTGAAACCGTTTAAAAATCGGTTTCGCTAAATCTCGATGATCCCTCCCGAAGACGACAGAAGCGATAGAAGTTTGGTTAGATTCCCCAACACTTAACATCGATTCTTGCACGCCCTCCGTTACAACTACCGATCGACGAAGTCAACCGATGATCGCACGCCGTAAACCATGCCGGTCAATGTCTAGCCGTTCGGACTTGTGTGTTTTACGATCCGTATCATAACGATACAATGATCGGAACAGAGGAACAGAAGGTCTCGTGGCTTATGGTAGTGAACGCTCGTAACGCGTACACCCACCGCACACGGTCGTTTTGCATTTCGACGACGTTGGAAAAATGCCAGTTACCCATTTACCGATCCGGTGCATGCTCGTAATGTCGGGGAAACTAACAAAAAAATAAATAAATAACAATTACAATAATAATGGTAATAATCTCATTACCGCGGACGAAACTGTTATACGCGTACACGTGAACCGGACGCTGGTGCAGTGTTCACCGAGGAAACGTATGACGATCGGCACTCAGACCTTAGCGCAAGCGTACACGAAGTATTTGCATGTACTCGTTACACCTATTAGAACGCGTACGGATTGCGTGGTACGTGCGGCATTTGTACACCAACTATGCGCACGTGCGTTGGGTGTACAGCGGTAGTATAGCGTTCAGTGGTGGTTCCTGAGGTACACATAAGGTGGCGCGCAATTAATTCGTAAGATACCCGTGTATTATTCATTTTTTTTTTTTTTGTTAAGGGTACGTTTAATTCGTTAAACTCCATAAGCTCATCGTCACTCTGTAGAATAAAAAACGTATTACGCACGAAACGCAGGCGGAACATTTCTATCGTCACGGGCATTCGCTGCTCCGGCGATTATTTAATCGCTGCACGGGCAAACCTATTTGAACACGGAAAGCTGCAAATGACTTTCTTCTATTTTCAATGTTTTTATCGATTACGGACCGTGTGCACGATAATCAATTATGATTCACTACGGGAATCTAATAGTTTTGCAAATGATTTTTTTTTCGGATGGTCCACGTGCCGCCATCGGTAGCGGTGGTAGTACGTACGCCGTGACGACGGTTTGAAATCCACGAGCGCATCGAGAACGTGTGAGGTACCCGCGAAACCTTACGTTCCGACCGAACATCGATACGGTTTTCAGACGCGTCAAAGGATCGGTTCTCGCGTGCACACCCCACCGGGGGGTAGCTAACGATCCGCAAACTCCGTAGTGACGTTCGGACACGTCAACTCGTTGCCGTGCACAGCGTACGTGTAAAACAACGATAATCTGAAAAAGTTCGACGCACGATTGCGCGCATAAAGTTACCGTCGGAGAGGAGTCGACCGTCACGAAGTTTCAGATTACATCGTTACTCACACTCGAGGTGGATTACTTTAAGACAATGCGCGCCCGCGGCGAATTTTCACCGTCGTTTTTATGTGTTCCGTCTCCAATGCGAACTGCGCTTGAAACGATTTTTCTCGCAAAATCAAAACGCAACCCGAACGTCGTTTTCGTTGCCACGCGACCACGGTTGTGTACGCAAATCCGTTTCAATTCCGATACCAATTCTCATGCATCCATCGGCCGGCACGGAGAACAGTTTGAACGCAATGGACACGGGACACGCGTTTTACGTTCAAAGACATAGTTTTTTAATTCATTACGATCCGCGTACGTCGCTTCGGAACGCACGAAAAACTACGATATGACACGGTATCAACATCGGGAAAGACATGCCTTTTGTCGATTTCGAAAAATCATACGTTCCTCTGGTTTATTCGAAGCATTTGATAACATGTGGCCGTTATAACGTTGAACGTTTAGCAGTTCTTATACGTAATGTTGAACTACATTTCGAAAACCGTTGTAAGACAACGCTTATGTAACTGACACACTGCCCGTCACTATCAGATAACCATTAATTAATTTCGAATGATTAATGTATTCCGATGAATGTGTTTGGCCAGCATATAATGGAATTGTTATAAAAAACATTTAATGCATTGAGATAATGTTTACGTATTATAATCGCACCAAATACATTTTGAACTTAAGCAATTGTTTCTATAGGTATAACGCATATACGTGACAATGTGACAAAACGATCAGATAAGAAGTGAACTAATAATTTGACTTTGCTTTCCCTTTAAACCCACAACTGATTCGTTCATCAATTATTGGTTCTATTGAACAGCACGTCAAACGAGTGTGCGTTCTATCACCTCTCATCCTGTTGGTTGTCACATTGGTCATTGTAATATCGGCAACGCGATGTTGGCAGCAAGCTCTATAAGTATTAGCACGACACTTAATTGTGTATATAATGTATAGAAAACCATGTCCTAACCGGACACGACATTCTCCTTTTGCGTTACTCGGGCAGATGTACTACATCTCAACATATATTTGAACGAGTTAGGTGAAATACGTACTTTATAAAGTATACGATAAATTGATGAGTTATAATGAACTCTTGTAAAATAGTTTTCCCGTAAAAATCTGCAACGACCAGTTTAAATTCTAAGAAAGGATAGCCAAAAATCCGCTCTGTCCGAATTCAAAAATTTTAATAAGATTTCCAAAATCGTTCGTATACGACCAGTGAACGGATAAGTATTATGTTACAGGCAATAACAGTATTTTAGGTATTGATCTATTTATTACAGACGAACATATGGTTTACAGTTATCGACTCTGTGAACACGCTGGGTGCGTTGTAAATAGCGAATGGGGAAAAAAGTTCTATGTCTATACAGCCCCATCCGTAGAACAGTGTTGAAAAAGATATTACTGTATATCCCAAAGACAATGTTTTTGATTTAAGCCACCAAGATTGTAGTTAAGTGATCTTTTTGTTATTATACGAATTACTGCTGTAGACATCGAACTCCGCAGTACGATAAAATGGTGTCCAAGTAATACACGTGGGTTAGGATGAATTTCGTTTATACATATTACATTGTTGTTACATTGTACCTTGGGCGATAACCTGTTGAGTGTTCCGAAAGAATAATTACATATTAATCTATTCATTTGCTAGTTATATTAAAAAAGTATTTCGAATGCATTCCAATATTGATACATTAAGGTGTATTAAAATATATTTTTATGTAACACGACAAGTTAAAATTGTACGTTTCACAGGACGTTTTATATATAGTTATGTACGTGTTATGTATTATAACTTTCGATTTTCAAGTGATAATATTTATTTTATTATTTTTTTTTTTTTTAACTCTACATCACTACAAAAAAACTATATTTTTATTGTAATCTCATTGATTTCTTCCCGCGGAAATAATAAAATATTCCGTTACAGTTTTCCTTCGCCGCAACTGAAAAAATAATTACAGTTGAACTATCGCGATATTATGAACAGCATATTTAATAAAATAATAATTATTTTAATTGTTAAAAATATAAATCTGACCTTATTCATGATACTACATTAGCGCCAACAATGTATCGTCCAAAGAGATATATGTCTATACCTAAGTCTAGATAATATTTAATCAATGTCTTAATAGATCTCTGTTGATTCCGATCGACAATTCGTTCCGAGAACTTTGTACATAATCAATAAAACAATTGTTAATAAATACCTTAGAGAATGGGGATATTCATCATTATCATGCATGTTCCTTTAAACAAATATAACAGTGCAAAATGGAAGGTTTGGTTCTGCGCAGGAACAAATAAAATAAAATAATAAATACAACATTTTATTTCAACAGTAATTTGACAGTTATCGACTGATATAATACTTTGTGAAAATACATTTTTTTTTGTTTCATAATTTATAGGTATAATTAATAAATCTAAATACTGACCACACAAACTTGTTTTTGAAGATGTTCGATTGAAATATCGTATATTACAGAACGTCACTCCTAAAACACGTCTTGTTACATAGGTAATATATTTATTTAAATAAGTTTTCAAGCTAATATTACTAATAGATAATAAATATTAGAAATTTAAAAAAGAACAAACCAGATTACAACATATTTATTTTTTGCTGAGTTATATGCTGTGTATACGAAATTAAACACGAATGCGAATAAGAGACAAAAATGATGAATGTATTACTATAACGTTATTTATTTTGTTGGTGAATATTTCGATAAACGACAGTTTTAATACGCCATGCGTGATCGCGTGATCACTAACTTTTAGATGATGAAATTAAAATGTTGTACGTGAATCCTATACCAAAATTCGAATAAGTGTTATCTATCAGCGATCGAATTGGTAAAAATAAATTACAATTACAAAGAAAAATATTTAATTCGTACCGTTTAAGTATCTCATTTATTATAACTTTCCTTAGTTTTAAATTATATAAGATTTATACAATAAGCATGAATTTATAGTAAAAAGTGAATCAAATAATTTTAAACAGTTTTGTTAAATTATAAACAAAGAATATTGTTAAACAAATACGAATTACGAAATAACTTTTATTTATATTTCAACGATTCCTATCACAAAAATAATCTTCCACGCTGATACATCTTAGACGCACCCAATAAAAGCTGAAGTCCCATAATGATCAGTTTTTGGGCACACACTTTTGAATATTGTCCATCGTGATTTCTCGAAACCGTAAGAATATCAATGCATGCATGTGATATTGCTATTATAACACAAAATAAAAATTTTACGAAACATAATTAAGCTACACTAAAATCGAAGCAAAAATATTTACCCTGGTACGCAAACCAAAACCGTTACATGGAATAGTAAGCATCAGTTAATTAAATCATAACTCGCGATTTTTTTTTTTTTTTGACGAAAAACTAACCTGAGATATACATGTTAATAACTATTGAATGCATTTTATTTTTTTTGTATTGTTCTGTCGTGTCCAATTTTAACTACAAAAACTTCTTGTTAACTTGTTAAGTTCCAATAAACGCAAAAACAAAAACCATTGTTGAAACAAAAATTTAATTGATTGTTTAATTGTTGAATTAAAAATTAAAAAAATGCATATAACACAAAAATATGTCAACAAATATATGTTCGAGGTGTTTAACATCGACATTCGATCATATTTTAAATATAAAAACATCAAGGATTTCGGTCTCGTTTCCTCATTTTAATCATCTGTGTGTATAAGTTTTATGCACGTAAATCGATCATACTTATGTAATGCTGATCTCGTATGGTAATCACTTTCGTAATCATGAGTTGTTGAACCGCACACGGTCTATAATCATCGGCACGTTTGCACCGAAAGAAGATCCAGAGATCGGAAATTACACGTTACGATAAGATTCGAACTGTGTGTGCTTGGACTCTCTCCCCGATCGACGAGAGGGGAAACTCTATCAGCTAGCGAACATTGATTTATCACGGTGGACGAAAAACGCTCGAGACGAAAACGTGCCGAGTACCACGCGCGTTGTTCCCCGTCCGCGGACGTGTCGTAACCGACCGGATATGGGTTTTTCGTTTCGTCCGCGCCGCGAAAACCGAGCTTATTAATGCGAGAAAGCGTTCTTGTCAATTACAAACGGAGTGTGTGTGAGAGAGAGAGAGAAAACAACCGACGAACGACAAGTACCGCGAGCACGGCGACCGTGGACTACACGTTATGTGCGTTACGGTGCCGTGCGAAACGGAATAAATGTGTAAGGGAACACGGAAAAAAAAAAAAAAAAAATCATCCTCATCTCGTTTCGTTAGGAAAACGTTGCGTTCAACAGCGCTCACCGCAGCGCGTCGTCGAAAGGATCGAGAGCAAAAAAAATTAACAAATCGTCGAGCGGACGATGCGATTTCTTTTCTCTCCTCTCGTACACTCAAAACCGTATCGTTGCGTCTACGTCGCCGCGGCCTGTACACGCAAACCCAATGTGTGTGTTAAACGCGTACGCTTACCCTAATAAACATCGGCTTATGCTAATCGCCGTCGAAACGCAAGCCGAACACCGCACGGCACGTGCACGGCCGTCACGGTCCAAACCGCGCGTTTCCGCGCATCGTTTCCGAAGGCATTTTCCGGTGCGCGCAGGGCGATTTTTCGCTCTCGATCACTCGCTCACCTTTTCGACATTTTGCCGATCCGTCGAACTCGTGTTTCCTCGCCGAGCGACAAACGACTGTTTTCGTCGTCACGAGTCGTTTTCGTCGCTTACCGATGGTCGTCGTTCGGTTCGCAGGTGTCGTTCAAAGCGAATAGGGACAAATGGACGTAAAAAAAAAATAAATATATATATTTATAAGTTATAAAACCATTGATATATTATGTTCATAATATAACTAATGGTATCGTATCATAATATCAAACTTTATCGAATTTTATCGTTTTGGCAATTCTTATATCAATATATATAACTTATAGGTTTTTACAACTTGTAATAATTATCACACTTTATGAATGGTCAAGATAGAACTAACAATCATGCTGAAGCAGCTAATATACGACTAAATGTCGAAATGGGTAACATCCTAGTTTGTGGTCTTTCATCGACTGTTTACGAAAAGTACAAGCTGGGCGTGATGTGTTTTACAGCCAACTTGAAGCAGGTCTTCCTAAAAAATTAAAAAAAATTTTTGATGCCGATAAACGCATTTTAAGAATTGTTCAATGTTATGGAAGTAGGACTAAAATATCATTTTTACGCGGAATCGCTCAAAATATTTCTCTGCATTAACTTAATTAAATGTTGATTATTTTTCTTTAGATATTTTATAAAGTAAATATTTTTATTACTTTTATTATTATATTTTTATATTTATATTTTTATTGTATTAATTTACATATTATTATAAATATAAATAACTTATTTATTTTATTTACTGATTTATATATATTTTTTTTTTTTTTTACGTCCATTTGTCCCACGTCTAAACGGCCACGTCCAAACGTCCATTTGTCCTAGATCGCGTTCAAAGCCGCGTGGACAACACTTCGATGTTGCATATGGCTGTTTTCCCCACGGCAACACGATTTGTTTTCGCAAACAACCGTTCGGTTCGTTTCGTCGGGTTTCCTTGTACAACGTAGTTCAATTCGGACCTGTAGATGCTCACCGAATCATTCGTCAAATTTCAAATCGTCAACGAAAAATGTATAGTGACTCGAATGATGATCGTTCCGTTTTTTTTCATTTTACGTATACACGGCGTATTACACGCACATATACTACGCATTGTATTATAATAAGTTTTAACGTCTTGTTTAAAACGTTTATTCGTTGTAATAAAATTGCGTACTGCAATTTGCGTTCGAGCGTGCGAATCAACTCATCTCGGTGTCTATATGTAATGCACGTGAACGCGATACACTGTACACGAAATTCGTTTCGAAAATGCAATTAACACTTAATTAACGCCAAGCAATAGAAGATACTCCCTATGCAATTATAATAAATAATCAGTCGGTATTCTCCTCCGCTGTATAGCTCAAGTTTTCATGTGCGTGAAGTTGGCCCCCCTAAATCAAGCTAGTGACTCCAAACCTTCACAGGAATTTTGCAATTAATTTGCTATAATTTGCTATGTAATTTTCAGAATTTGCATACCCACGGTTTTTTCAGAAAAACCTATTTTTGGTTCGGGGGGCCAACTTCACCACAGCCCCCCAATTTTAAGCTAGCGACTCCAAACCTTCGCAGAAATTTTGCAATTAATTTGCTATAATTTGCTATGTAATTTTCAGAATTTGCATACCCACGGTTTTTTCAGAAAAACCTATTTTTGGTTCGGGGGGCCAACTTCACCATAGCCCCCCAATTTTAAGCTAGCGACTCCAAACCTTCGCAGAAATTTTGCAATTAATTTGCTATAATTTGCTATGTACTTTTCAGAATTTGCATACCCACGGTTTTTTCAGAAAAACCTATTTTTGGTTCGGGGGGCCAACTTCACCACAGCCCCCCAATTTTAAGCTAGCGACTCCAAACCTTCGCAGAAATTTTGCATTTAATTTGCTATAATTTGCTATGTACTTTTCAGAATTTGCATACCCACGGTTTTTTCAGAAAAACCTATTTTTGGTTCGGGGGGCCAACTTCACCACAGCCCCCCAATTTTAAGCTAGCGACTCCAAACCTTCGCAGAAATTTTGCAATTAATTTGCTATAATTTGCTATGTAGTTTTCAGAATTTGTATACCAATGATTTTTCTAAAAATTAATGTATGAAAATTGTTATTCTACAAATCCCTCCCCGTCCGATTTCAAGCTATGTAGTCATTTAAATGATTAAAAATGATTAAAAAAAGCATCCCGATATTGTTTTATTAATATTATACTGATTTCATTTTTCGGAAAATAATTTTCATTGTTATGCAGATTTAAATAAGTGTAACAAGAAAGTGAAGTGAAAAAAGTGAAGATTTTAAAAAATTATTTTTAGCACAACTCATTTCCCTGAAAATAAAATCTATGAGTAATATCTAGGTAGGTACAACATTGAACTACATTTAGTTAAAAACATAACGAAGAATAGTTTTTTTATTATAAATAGCAAACTGGACTTCTGGGGAATTTTGGTGCATTGCGTCCAAACTAATTTCCATTGTTATATTTAATATATTTAATAGAAAATCATTTTTACTCTATAAACATTTAAAAAAAAGTGGTACTCATATATCAATTACGTGAATATTAATTTGCAGATTTATTTTATCTTACATTATAACAAAAATTAATTTATATTACGGTATTTTAAAATTTAATACGAGTTGTGAATTAAACTGGTGTTAAGTATAGTATAGCACATATAGTATATTATATTGGTATATAATATAATTATAGTAACATGTAATATTCATTGTGACTAAAATATACAACAATGGGTGAATTCTGTGTATACTCTGTACAGTAATAACTTGGCCTTTTTGGTTTCTTTGTTTTGTCTTGTGTATCTAATCCATTATATGTATAATACTATCCACACAGTGTTTCTAAATTTAGACATTCATACAGTTAATATTATTTAACATTAAATGATATTTGATATTGTTAAAATAATTTTTCTTATTATACATAAATTATTTAGTGGTCTGTGTTTCTACTGGTATATTCTTGTTCAGTATAGTATTCAAAAACTATTTATTTCTTTTTATTATGGCCAACACGGTAAGTTTTTTCAAATATTCAAAACATATTTTTACTTGTATTTTCAAAAACATCTTTGCTATGAAATTTCACGTGTATAAGTACATAAAATTAAATGATATTTTACTAAACTTTTAAAATAAGAAAACTGCAGATTTCATTACATTACAATCGAGGAATTATTGTCACTATTGTGCTAATAATAGGCACATGCTACAATATTTTAATAAATATAACTAAAGGATATCTAATTAATAAAATCATATTATATATACATATTTCGTGTTTAAATTAGTAATTTCAGATTCTGAGTAAAACAATGAATGTATTAGTTTTATCATGAATGTGTATTTACGATTTACATGAAACAAAGAATATATTGGTTTTATCATTGTGTGTGCGTTTATTTGTGTCCGAGTATACGATTTTGACCAGAATGACTGCTCCAAAGTGGCTAGAGTCTATTTGCGTCCAAAGGGATGTAGACATATGCACCTGAAAGATAAGGTACTATCTACCAAGGGCACCCGCATGGAGAGGCAGGGGGACAACTCCCCCCTAGCTTTCCTGTTAGTTAAAATAATTACATCCAAATTAAATATCCCAAAAACCTAAAAATCATTTAGTTGATTTAGTTGTTGATGAATTTGGAAAAAATAAAAGAAAATTGCAATTTGTGTTCAATTAGTGAAAAAAAGTATTTAATTAGTATAAAAATGTTATATTTATATTATATACCTCTTGAATTTTCATCTGCGGGCGCCCTTGATATCTACCGATTTATAGCCCATATACACCAATTTCGCATACAACGTTGCCATTGTGATTTATAATATAGATTATTTTTATGTTGATAAATACTTAAATTAAGTAGATTGGTATATTATACTATCAAAGTACTTTGTTAAAAATTGTCTAAATAATATAGTTTAAATTTTATAATTTTTTCAACATTTTGGGCATGAAAAAATTAGTCAATATGACAATAACTAACATTAAATCCAGGATTTCTAAGTTGAACAACACTTAGTTAATTCACACTAAGTTTTATTTTAAAATAAACAATGTATTTGTCATCCTCGTCTGATGATATCGATGAAGACATTATTCTTCAAATTTTAATTAATATTCCAAAACTAAGGTGATTTATGAATAGGTCCGTTGATTGAATCCGTTTTAGGACCACGATAATTGATAAACAACATAGAAAATAACAATTTAACAATTAAATTACTAAAACATTCTTATCTCCTCGAAAAAATAATTATAGTAGATAAGAATAATATTTGTGTATTACTGAATACCAGATAACTCGTTATAACTAGAGCTCGGGACTTAATGCACTTAAAAATTACTAAATATGCATGCACTTATGCACTTAAAAAGTACAAATATGCTTAAAAATATGCACTTCTTTTTTAATTTAACGTAACAATTTTTATAAATAAATATATTTTACTAAGCTAAATATAATTTCAATAATCATCAAATATGCACCGTAAAATTTTAATATGTTTTTCGTAATGTCATGAAAATAATTTCAAGCTTTTTTAGTAATAAATTAAATAGCCCAATAAAAATATGCAAATGCAACTTATTCTAAGCCCTAGTTACAACCTGATTATTTGATATAATTTATAATACTTTCATGAAACATAATCTTTTATATAATTTCTATTATTTTACAATTGATATAATATAATATATTATATATTATTATTATATATTTATATAATATATCATATTATGTTGATATACTTTTCGGAACTGTTTTCATGCAACCGGGCATAATATAAATGAATTGACTATCTCTTTTTTCTCCTACGCTCAAAATTGTTGTGCGACATCAATGGTACATTGATTGAAGTAAATTAAATTGATTAAGAACTTACAATTTTCATCCTTTGTTTAATATAAATTTTACTTGATATGAGTAAAAATTATAGACGTTCTACTATGCTTATCTGAAATTTATTTTATTATTGATCATAGAGAAAAGGAAGAAAGCCCTTGGTTGATTTTGAAATGATGTTCAAGGTTCTTGAAAAGAGAAAACACGATATTTTTAATGAATTGGGTGGTTTGAAATCCGTCACAGAAAAAGTTTGGTATGAAATTGCATGTGAACTTAATGGAAAATTGTCACCTACCAGCATTTTTTTAACTGTTTTCCACGATCGACATGATTTTCAAACAAAATTAAAAACTCTTCTTGGAATAACTTCCCCTAATATTTCTTTAGATATGACTAGCGATGATGATATTCTCTCTAATGAATCGTCTTCAATGTCACACACATCATCAAAATCTTTAAATTCAGAAAAACAAATTTTTAAATTTAATCTGCCATATGATTTATTTAGGAAAATGTATCCACAAGTTACTACATACAAAGATAAAACAAAAAAAAGAAATTATGAAATATTGAAACCACATGTTTGGACTGATGTTATAAATGATGCTTTTTTGTCAGCACACAAACTTCCATGTAATTTCATTTACAAAAGATGTAAAGTTTTTCCAGAGTTTGGGATTAGTAAACATTACATAACATTTTCGGCTAAGTGTAAAGATATAACTTGTGGTGCGTATCTTTATGGTTGGTGTGACGTTAAACCACAAGAAGGTAAACCATTGGAAATATCAGTTTTAACTAAAAACACAAAAGGGTTGGAAACAAAGCACACTACTAAGAGACAGTTGCGAGGAGAGAAGCGAAAAGTCATAGGCAAAGAATTGGAAAATAGTTTGGCATGTAATTGGAGGAGAACCAATGTTTCTGATTTGGAATTTGGAAATGTTTCTCCACCAAATCTATACAGAAAAAATGTTCTACGTAAATTAAAACAAGAAGCAAGAGACAAAAAATTTGGCATAGTTGAAAAATGTTTAGTAAAATCATTAATAGAATTAAAGTATAATTCTAAATATACAGGTTCTATACATTCCATTGGTAGTGATCCTTTCTTAGTTCACTATTGGACTAATCATCAATTGATAATTTATAAAGATCTTAGCAAAACATATTGTAAGCTGTCTATAGATGCGACTGGTAGTTTGATAAAAAAAATTAATCGTTCATCAGTTAATGTCTTATCAAAACATATATTTTTATATGAAGCTGTTATCAGTTCAAATTTTGGAAATATACCGGTAACGCAAATGCTTTCGGAAAAACAAGACACCTTAACAATTTTTTATTGGTTAGGCCAGTGGATGATGTCGGGTATTCGTAGTCCAAACGAAGTTGTTTGTGATTATTCAAAAGCCATATTAGGAGCAGCATCTAGAGCATTCTGTAATGGTAGATCTCTTCAAAATTACGTAAATGATTGTTTTAAAGCATTGAATGGTCACGATGAATATTTACCAGCTACTTATATCCGTATAGATGTAGCACATGTTATTAAAATATTTTGTCGGATAAAACATTTTAGTGGAATAAAAAATAATTCACTTAAACAATTTTATGTACGTGGAATGAGACTGCTTTTAACTTCGGATACTTTAAAGGAATTTAACTGTATTTTAGAAGCATTGTTCACAATTATTTTAAGTGAAACAGATGGACGGTGTATCGGAAAAGGTATTATAGAAACACCGTCCGAAAGAAGTAGACAATTGATTTTAGAAAAGATTAGAGGGCTATCTTCTGAAAAAACTTTAATTTATGATATAGAGGCTGACGATGATTTAACATTTTACGTGAATGATGAAAATGATGAAAATATTGATAACTATGTACATGAAGAAGGTATTAATCATATTGATGGATATTTGAAACAAATATACGAAAAGAGTAAATCAAATTCAGAAATAGAAGGTGATAGATTATCTGCATATTTCCTACCTGATTTAGCTAAAACTCTTTTACGTCTTTGTAAAGACTTCCCGCTCTGGACTCATGTAATGAGAAATAAATTTAATTCTCCATATAATATTGCAAGTTCTGCTGTCGTTGAAAACGATTTTAAAGAACTTAAAACGCAAATTCTTAAATTTGAAATCCGCCCAATGACTGCAGATAAATTTATTATTACCCACCTAAATAATATTGAGTCAAATGCGAAACTATTAAAAAGTTCACTTGAAAGAGCTTCGCAAGTATTAAAAGATAATTTTCCTGCTGAAAATACACAAAAAAAGAACAGTAACTCAACGGTCTCCCCAACAACATCTGATGACAATGATTCTATTAAATCTTTGAATGCTATAGAAAACTGGCGTGGCCAGGGAAGTAATACTAATGTGATTCTTCAAATTCCAAAAACTCCCCGAAAGAAAAAACCTACGAAATATATGTGTTCACTGCCAGAAATTGATAAAGTATTGGGTTCAAAACACTTAAGATCAAATCTAAATACTATATTATTAAATGGTAACACTACAACTCCTGTTCGTTTAGGTAAAGAAAGATATATTGTATATAATACGTGTGCATTCGATTCAGTTGCTGTAATTATATCAATGGCTTACATAGATATATTGAACTATAAACATTTTATCGATGGCAGTAATAATGAGTTTTTAAACTTTTCAATGCAATTAGCGCTTGAAAATTCATCTCGCAAAATATATGACACGAGAGTTTTATTACTTCAACGAATTTTTCATCTAGAACAAAGTGTTACAAACGTAAAATTAATTGATTCAAAGTGCAATGTTTCATTTATTATAATAAATTTATTAAAAACTGCACCTTCTGCCATCGAAAGTATTGAATGCTCAAGAACAGAATGCAAGAATACAAGAAGGAAAATTTGCAGTCCAACAATTATATTGAAAATGAAGCATGATTTTTCCGATTTTCAAAACGCTCTGAATCAATATTTATCAGAATTACACTATGCATGCGTTGAAGATAACTGCGATGGAATAATAACATCTACAAGGGTAATTGAAAATCATTTATTTATTGAAACTGATATGATAGCAGATGGATATAAATTTTCATTAAATTATTTTCCGTTCGAGTTATGTGATCGTTCTGATAAGTAAGTTTAATACTGCATTTTAATTCTTATAATATTTATAAATATAATATTGTTTTATAAATTACAGCTACCTCTTAAAAATTTATAAAATAAATAAAATTATTACAACTTCAATGTTCAGCTTAATCACATATAATTACATTAAATAGTTAATCTGTTCATTGTAGGTATATTCTCCGAGGAATAGTTGGATATGAGTCTGAACATTATATCGCGTATGTAAGACGATCAGATAGATGTTGGGAAATACACAACGATCTAATTAAAAAAATTCAGAAAATTTCAAATCCTGAAAAAATTCAGATAACTCCACATTTAATTATTTATATAAAAACCTAAAATTGTTTTTTTTTTTAATAATTATAAGTATTTTTTACTTTATTTTTTTTTTAATAATTATTTTAGGTTAATTTTAAATAAAATAAGAAATATTTAAAGAACTATATTGTTTAAAATATCTTTTTAAATAATTAATGTTTAAAAAAAAAAAAAAAAAAATGTAATAAGAAAAACAATAATAAACAATCCATTATTTAATTTATTGCTTGAATATAGGATTATTTTTAAAGATTTTGTACGATTTAATTCTAAAATGAAGTTAAAAAATAACTAGGAATACGATCATAAATTATTTCTATAGGTGAAAAGTAATATTGACTTTTATGACAAAATTAAGTTAACTTCAGATTTAATGGAAAAAATACAGAAAGAAGACTTCAAAAATTATACTTAAATTAATTATAATAATAAAAATTTTTGAAAATGGGGTTGGGGCATAATAGGAGTTATTTGAAAATTATGTGTTTGTTTTCTTCAAAACGTTTTACATTAAATCTTAATAAAAACAGGTTTTAGTCTTTCAAAATGAATTTAAAATTAATATAGTAATGTATACACAATGCGTTATAAAATTATTAAGGTGTGTTCAATCACTTTTCTACTTAACTTTTTTAGATTTTAAGTAAAAGAGGACTGTATTTGAATTGCAAAAGGATTGTTTTAATTTGTGTATGCCATTATGACCAGAAAGAATACTGCGAGACTTTAAATCCTAGTACTCGTCAAATTAATCTAAAACACTCCGATCGGATGAGAAAGTATATGTAAAATTGTAATTCTACAAGTGTTTTTACTTGATACCTAAGAAATAGAATAATATTTAAATTTAATTAATTAAGTTATGCCCACAATGCCCATAAATTTCTTTCATGGAGCCCTAGGGCTCTGTGGCGAACAGTTTGAGACCACTGATTTAGTAAATTATAGTCAAATTATTTTGAATTTCGATTATACAGGCCGCAAAAGAAACGTTGATGTACGATAATGTGTAAAAAAAAAGTCAATCAATTATTGTTCAATCTCCATAAATAATTATTATTACAAAATGGTTTTATTTTCTTGCTTTTTCCATATTTTTCCAATATTAATATCATTGGGTCCTATTTAGGCTGGGGCTATGAGCCATAGGTTTGATACACGCAATACACACAGTTATAGCATCACTGATTCTGATATATTGTATTATAAATACGAGTATAGACATAAATAAAATGTTTTATAATAAATAAATTATTGTTGTATTGAACATCCGAATAATTTAAGCAACTTACAACGGGAAATATTCTATGAATTTAAAATATTAACACTCATATTTAAATATTACATTTTTTTCATACCTATACATTTATTATACTAAACTACTAAGGATTTTTTTAAATTCTCAACATCTATTGAAGTTATACAGGCTTGATTTAAGTATACCAAATGAAAAATGTTTTCTCGGGAAAACCGCTGGTATGCAAATTCTGAAAATTACATAGCAAATTATAGCAAACTAATTGAAAAATTTCTGCGAAGGTTTGGAGTCGCTAGCTTAAAATTGGGGAGCTGTGGTGAAGTTGGCCCCCCGAACCAAAAATATGTTTTTCTGAAAAAACCGTGGGTATGCAAATTCTGAAAATTACATAGCAAATTATAGCAAATTAATTGCAAAATTTCTGCGAAGGTTTGGAGTCGCTAGCTTAAAATTGGGGGGCTGTGGTGAAGTTGGCCCCCGAACCAAAAATAGGTTTTTCTGAAAAAACCGTGGGTATGCAAATTCTGAAAAGTACATAGCAAATTATAGCAAATTAAATGCAAAATTTCTGCGAAGGTTTGGAGTCGCTAGCTTAAAATTGGGGGGCTGTGGTGAAGTTGGCCCCCCGAACCAAAAATAGGTTTTTCTGAAAAAACCGTGGGTATGCGAATTCTGAAAAGTACATAGCAAATTATAGCAAATTAATTGCAAAATTTCTGCGAAGGTTTGGAGTCGCTAGCTTAAAATTGGGGGGCTATGGTGAAGTTGGCCCCCCGAACCAAAAATAGGTTTTTCTGAAAAAACCGTGGGTATGCAAATTCTGAAAATTACATAGCAAATTATAGCAAATTAATTGCAAAATTCCTGTGAAGGTTAGGAGTCACCAACTTGATTTAGGGGGGCCAACTTCACGCACATCAAGTTTTCGCAAGTTTCGTAATGCGTAGCGATTGTGATCTCTGTTCCCATGTACATGTACGTTATTAATAAATCGATACACCTCAAAGGTACCCCAACGAATGTCTCCTGACCTAGAGGCGTGCTCACCGCTCTGTTATCCTGAGTTTCTAGAAAATAATCCTAGTTTCCTTTCTATTCCTTTCGAACATTTGTAGAAAAGTACATTATAACAATAGGAATTTAAAAGAAAAGCTAACCACTCGAAGAAATGATTTTAGTGATTATTTCGATATCAAATCGGAATATACTAAACATAAACATTTCAATTTCATTCGGCTAAAAGTCTTTGCCTCAGGATTAGATTTCGTTTCTAGAACAGTTCTGCATAAAGACATTATAAAAATAGTAAGCACCGCACACCACCCCGTCAGGTGTTTATTTGTTTTTTCCTCGACTAGTTGCCCTTCACATTTCTATTGTCGACCGCTAAAACGGATGCGGCGGCTCGACGGGCCGAGAGCACCGAGCACCGGTTCACGTCGACAAATCGATTTCGATTAAATCGACGGGCACCGCGCGAGCCGCAGACGTTCCGTCGTGCTCAAATAATCGTAATGCGTACAATAACGATGGTAATAAAATTAAAAATATGCGGGCGAGATACGTGATTCGCGTCCGTCAGCGTGTGCGCACACGCCCTGATCGACGTCGTTCGTACGACCCCAGACGGGTCTCACGCGCGTACCACTCCACCGATGTCCACCGCGTCAATGCCCGCGCGGCCGTCAAAGTCGGCGGATGTCGAGCGCACTCGTTTTCCGAAACCGTCTCACGCGTTTCACTACTGGTTAATCGTATTAATAACACACCCGCAACACTTTGTTCCGGCGTCAACCGTTTTTTCCGCTATATTTCTGTTCACGTACATCGGCTTTTAATCTTCACTGACTTCTGCCCCCCTCGAAAAACCGCCCAGGCCGACGCGGGGACCCACTCTACGTTAGCCGTGTGTACCTGCCTACCTACCGCGCGCCACCGTTAGCGGTTCGTGGTTTGTGTTTACGACTTGCAGCCCGAACCGAACGCTTTCATCGAACAACTTTCTAGTTTTGCGAAACGCCGAGAGCCGAGAGAACATCAGTACCATTCAATCGAGTGCGAAACAAAACGGTTTTCACAAAGTCGGGCCCCGTAACTTTTAACGCGATCGTAAGTGGGCTATCTTGTCGTATGCGCTCAGTTACAGGTACTAGGCTGCAATTATACTTAGATTTTAGACAGTATTATTATAAGCTGTGTAATGCATTGTATGTTATATTCTATGTTACTAGAAACTTATATTTAGAATAATGCCTCGTACAAGATCTAGAAAAGATGTCAGAAAACCTTTAGATTAGTACAGAATTTAAATCGAACTAGCTAAACAAGGCCGTAAAACGATATTTTTCGACCAGCTAGAACCACCTTAACCGAGAGTGCTACGAAAAGGCGGTCTCTATTACTCAATAAACATTTATTTCGTGTGTGCTTGTGTGCATGTACTATAAAAAAAGTAAAATTTAATAGTTAATAAATGATAAAAAAAAAAATAAAATAAAAGAGTGCAGTTCGTCGAATAATTAAATCATATGGGAATCAAATAAAATTATACCGATTTGTTTCACCTGTCGTATACTGTTGGTTTTATTGTCCATTTATTCGCTGACGTAATTAAATTGTATCATTTTTTGATGATTCTTATAAATGAAGATTATAAATGAAACATATACATTAGTTAGAACTTCCTTAACAACAGTTCACTCATCGACGGAGAATTATGATTCAAACTTTTGTCCACACTGCCGTGATGGCAGTTGCGGTAAAATGTAACACGTGTATTTGATATTACGAACGTACTCCGCCACATTAAAATCTGCGGTGGGTCTCGTGGTAAAATATCGCGTCGGTAACACTGTTACATCATCCTACTTATTACGGGAATATATTGTCTAAAATCTAAACATAATTGTAGCCTAGCACCTGTAACCGAGCGCATAATGCAGTCGCAAACGACAAGATAGCCCATCAGCGTAGCGTGTCCTGAACTTTTAAGATTGACACGTCCTAGTGTTCAGCTTGATGACGTTTCGTCGGACGAGTAAATGTTATCGCTGACGCATGAAGTGCGTGCTCGTTTAAAAGCATTCCAAAGCTTTTCGAGTGCCATTTCTTTGTTGTTCGAAACCGATGCACTCGATAACCTTACACGTATCCGTACGCACGTTAGACACTGTGCGCGCCACGCGCCGATTGTACGGTTTCAAGCTGTACAAATTACTTGTTCGAATACAATAACTCGAAACTTGTTTTCAAGTTAAAAGTACTTCGTACAACGTTGCGACGAATGGATTTGGAATCGAATAAATGTTTAAAAAAAAAATAATACTATGTTTTTGATATCACGTACGTGACTATCGTTACAAGTTACCGTAAGGATTATAATTTAATAACGCACGCATTACGTAAATTAATTTAGCTGGCGCGGAGAACGAGACGAGAAAACATCCTCGAGGTCCACTACGCGTTCGTAAACATACACGTGCATAAGATATGCATGGATTATAACGATTTATACATGAGAAATATGCTCTGCAGCGTATAATTATACGAGTTCGCTTTACATTTTCAAAAATATTAAATTAATAATTATTGTCTGGCAATATCAGGGTATATCTTGATTATGCTTATCATTGAAATCCAAATACAAAATAGTAACTTAATACGAATTCAGTTACTCAAATAATAATCGTTAACACTTTTCTCGATGGATTGACACGAACAACAGCATTGGATACAACAATAACATTTGTTTTTCTTTCGAATAATGATTTATATATTTTAAACAACTTAATATTATCTTCTATAATTATTATCATTATCCGTGGTCGCTCGAACTCATCGATTTTTTTTGTTTTTAATCATACGTTAATAATATTTTACTTAAGACCGAGCGAACCGAGTAATGTATTTACCATACCGTAAATATACTAAAACGTATAGTAATAAATTGTTCGATTATTGCATTACTTGTACATAATATACTGAACACTAATGCTATGCTATCGCTATTAACATAATACGATATCGTTTAAGTATACTAGATATGGATAAATCAATATTTGTGAAATGATTTACAGAAAACTTACTGTTATCATATTATTATTTTTTTTTTTTTTATAAACTGTTAATACACAGGTATTTGCTTTTCGAAAACGATTAAAATTTAACACAGTTAAAAGTAGTTGATTATTTATTGATTGATAGTTTTTCTGTTAGTTATCATTTGGATGTATAGTTTAAAAATGAAATGTTATCGCGTGCAACAACATTTTCCATTAAAAATTAAAAACTACTTAGATCAGTTACACATTGTGCAATAATACATAAAACATAAAACCCATGGTACTTAATGAAAAATTTTATATTTTATACTGTTGCTTGTTGTGGAATCATAATCTTTGAACTTTATTTACACGAATACACGTGTAATTATATTTCAAACGCTAACAGTGAATAAAACGTATTTCGATGAAGCTACTAATTTTCTCAAATTACAGTCTCTCACAACATTATTTTTAACCTTAATACCATTCCCTTCTCACTTTAAACCATTTTTGTTCTTTCAATAACAAATTTTTCAGTCGATTGACTTTATAATTTAGTTTATATCGCAACGCTTAATTTTTATAATTATTATTATGTACTACAAATTCCCAATCGAAAATTGAAAATAAAAAAAAAAAAAAACTCTTAACTGTAACACTTACAGATGTGTCATAACAGTTGCAATTATTTCATAAAATGGACATTATATAGTTTTGAAGAAATTTAAAATTCAAACAAATATTTTTGAATTCGGTTAGAGGATGAAAGCATGAATTTGAAATTACGTTTTTCATACAGAACATTAGCCACGTATGTATGTGTGTAAACTTAAAGTTCTAGTAATCGATTTAAATAAAATCCTACAGATTCGAATTGCAAACGACGTCAGTGAACATTTCAGTCTCATGTGGATAACGAACTTGTTGTCAAAAAAAGAGAAGGCAATTTTATTCGAAAACCATTTACGCCAAACGGACACATATTAATAATACAATAATACTTTACGTTAACTTACCATACGTTTACGTAATACTTAGATTATTGTTGTAAACATCGTCTGAATTCATATCACTTATTTTATAATATATGTATATTTTAAATTTGGTACTGAACCGCAGTGGCTCTAATTATATGTATGTAGGTATATATTTTCAGTAATTACGTTGTTCGATATCAAGTCACACAAAACAAGGATAGAGTGTTTGATTCGATCACAGTTTTAAGATACTCGTTGAACATGCTGTAGGCATGGGGGCCCAGTTGGAGCAAACGGTGCAGAACATGACGAAATCAAACGTATTATATATTGCTCTACGAAAGCGGACGCACGCGGACACACCTACACTCGTGTGCACTTATGCAGATTATCACCGGCACCGCTCGGTAGGCTATTTCTTTATTTCAGCGTCGCGGTCAAACGAAACGCCGCCGTACGCTGCACACGTGTGTGCATAATATATTATAATCATTAATGCGTTATCGCGCTACCTATCCGCGGTTCACGACAGGGTCAGCGGAACGGAATACTTTGTTACAGTAAATGCTATCGCACGCGCGCAACCATATTATATTAAATCCCAACATCGGGCCGTGGAAAAGAAACGCCGCCGGTTCATTATACGCACTCGGCGCGCGAAGTACAGGTGAACAAGTATTTATATTCGATCAGTGCGCGTGCGTGTGTGTGTGTGTGTGTGTGTGTGTGTGTGTGTGAGTGTGTGGATACATATATTACTCTTCGGCCGACGAAACAATTGCTCACAATTAAAAAAAAAAAAACCCGCACGGTTTACTCGGGCATTGTGTCGCCCGCGCAAGCGTGTGTGTGTGTGTGAGTGTCTCTCTCTCTCATTTACCCGTTCGTGCACAATCATAACACGGTCGTACAGGGTGATTTTTTTATTTTTCATTCTTTCGTTTAACACGTCGATCTCTCGATAGATCCGTGTGATTTTCGATAAAAATCGTATTCGTCGTCGTCAAAAGCTTTCGCGTAGAACCTCGATCGTTTACGTACCGTCGGTCAAGCGATTGATTTCTCGATAGTTTTTTTTCAACTCCGGACTAGCGAGATATCGCCAATACAGTTTGAGCCGTATCGTTTTTTCTCGGAATCGCACAATATACATATGTAGTTCGCCGTGAGATGGAAAATAAAAAAAGAAGCAAAGCAAAATACTTAACGGTACACTACTGATAGCCGATATCCCTAACGCACGAGTCGACCGATAAACTAATATCGTTTGAAAAAAATTAAAGTCATCCCATGCAAAGATACGAACAACGAACGCACGCACAATACCGTGTGCTCATTATTGTTTTCCCGAAACGGGACTACCTATGCGTGTGCTGATCGCGCACTCAAAACGTTCCGGTAGCGACCGTAAATAGTAATAATATTAATATTATTAATAATAATAATAATAATAATAATAATAATTATAATAATGAAAGGAACGTTTACCACAGCCTCACTCTCTCTCGCTCAGCATATCTTACCCGTTTGCGACTCAAGGCGCCTCGCCGAAGTCGCCTTAATTGTTCTCAGCACTCGTAAAGGTCTATCGGAGTACGATGTGCAATTATAATAACACTATTATGCACGATATTTATTCGTATAACATTATATCCCATAAATGTTATTCCGCTAATGATTTATAACGGCGTGCGCCTGCTTGCTATGTATATTATTATGTTAAAGATTTTACGTGTGTCCACAAGGAGCCATGCTAGGATATACGTACGAGTGTATACAGCGTAACGCGCCCCAAATTTTCCATACCAGTTAGGCGTATGCGTGCATTTACATAACTCGATTGGCAAAAAACAAACAGTTTTTTTTTTCCTACGAAAATCAATCGGTCTGTTGAAACTATTTCACGTTGTATAATCATCATGTCATGCTTAGTGGTTCAAAACGAGATGCAAATACCTTTAAACGACTTCATTCGATTTCTCGTTAAAATACGTGTGTACGTGTGATGATAAGTATTTAGTATCACATGGTCCGTTTGTATTTTTCTCAAAAACAATATTTTTTAGTGATTGGAGGCGGAAAGGGTTATCTTCCTTGGAATTCTTAATTGATTTCCTTATTGGTGGAAACTGGCTATTAATTAGTGAGGAAAAATGTGGTATATGAGAAGATCTCGCCAATAAAATAATGTTTATACACCGGTAACATTTAAACACAACTTTAAACGTTTTGTTAATGTCAGAGGTTCAAAGTTTTTAAGAAAATTATTTTTTTTATTTTTATTTTATTTTATTTACTATAGCAATTTTCAACAGCCATAATTATAAAAATGAATTCATAATAGAAAATATTTTTTGAATAATAATCGATTAAAATTTAAAAAAAGTTTTAGTCGAAAAAAAATCATAGAAGCGCAAGTTCGCTGTCGAAGTCTTAATGAATATTAGTTGTTTATGTATGTATGATTGTAAGTACAATTGATCACATTTGCTATAAAATAAACGTTTAGTATCTCTAAAGATATAAATATTCACGAAAACAATTAGTTGTGTAATTTCAGTTTATTAAACTATTATATAAGATATTGGGTAGATTTAATTTATAAATAATAGATTTGCATATAAATCTATTTATTTACAAATGTAACATAAACAACACGGAAGACAGTATTTAATATTAGTTTTAAGTTTAATTTAGATCTATCGTTGAATAGAAAAAAAAGGCCATTTAGAAAATTAAAACATAATATTTTTAAAGTTAACATTGGTTTCGATTTCCAATTTAAAAATTTACCGCCAAATGCTTGTAGTAATGATTAAATTATCGAAAAGTTGTTCATTAACATGATAGATAGACCGATGAATAATAAATAAGTTATTAAAAAAAAACTATTAATGTCAATATAAAAATTATTAAAAATCTATAGAGGATAAGAGTAAATATATTTAAATGTGAATATGGAATCTTTGTCACGTATGTGTTCTAAAACTACTCATTCAACCATCTCAATTTTTTTTTTCAATGAAAGAGTTCATCGCGGAACAGGATTAAAGTGTAATTTAAATTATTTTATTAAATTGTGTATTTATTTATTTATAAATGTTTATTTTTCAACAACCCATGGTAAGCATTTTTTTTTTCGTGTGAATTTCAGCCAATTTATATATGTATAATTTCCTCTGACGTAAAGAGTAAATATAAAATTACCTGTGTAATTATGATACTAATGATGTGTGAATATCTTACGGTTTTCATTTTTTATTTAAAATATTAATAAGCAAGGTAACGATATTAATCAATTGTATTGAAAAAAAAAAAATCTTTACAATACGTTTTCAATGTGTTCTTATAGCCAAAAATAAATTATAATTCCCTACATATTCCCCAATAATGAACGATTAACTAAAGCGATAACTTCTTGTATATTCATTGCATCACGTAGGTATGTGACACTATATTTGAAATGCTGAAAATTGATTATAATTATGTAAAAGTTAGAACACTTGTGTGTAAAAAAGGTTAAATTTAAACGAAAAAACACTGCACTTATAATTGTTTTAGATAATGTAACAGTATTATTTTTTATCTTGTATTAGTGGTCCGAAAAAAACAATTTAGATATCTAAATCCTTAGAACAACGAGTTCCACTACCGTTATACCGTTATAGGCAGATGAAATGAAAATATGAATACAACACCGTATCATATCTATAAGTAAATGAAGATCTATAGGGGAGATTTATTCAGAGGTCAGTTGAAGGAGAAAAGAGTGACGTAATCGTGTTTCCGATAGATCAAAATGATACGGACATAACGACTTAACTCGCGAAATACATTACTTGGGTTAAAATAGATCACGTTGCGATTTAACTTAATCAATAATATTCTTTAACAACTACAGGAGTTGATCACATATTTTTGTTGGTGGTTTTATGTGCGATAAACAGATCTCAGTCGACTCTCTGTTCAAACACGAAAGAAAAGTAAAAAATAGGTCGTTTCGCATAGATTTACTAAGCAAAATAGAATCAGGAACGTTAAGTTTTTCCTACTTTTATACGTATCACACGCACAGTTATTGGTATTCACATTTTCGCAGTAAATGTATAATTTGCTTTCAAAATTCACAGATGCAGTCGTCTGAGTGGTACGTATCATTATTTTTTGGTTATCGTAATACACGTGCACGTGTGTATTATTACGGAGAGGATAAAATTGCCCGAAGAAGAACTAACGGAGTTAATTTTTCTAATTATAAAATTTAAAATGGAAAAATTTCCCGTTTGCTTATAAGCTTTACAAATCCTTCGACCGGCAAGTCAGTCGGTAAGACGAATAAATTTAAGGAATACCGTAGTATAATATATGATGTTGGAATTATGTAAACATGCAGAACATGTTCACGGTTGTGTCCGAATAGGTATTTGTAACTTATTAAATGTCATTTAAAATTTTTTTTTTTTAAATAATTATTAGTTTCGGCGATCTACATTTAAAATACTTCATTGCGTACGTTATAATTGCACATGCCCTAGCTGCTGCACGTACGATAGATGTTTAATTTAACATACTAATACATAATAATTACCGTAGTCCAATTGTAACTAATTTCTCGCTAGGTTGTCTAGCCAACAGAAAAAAATATGACGGAACCAGTTTTAAAAATTGAAATGGGATATCAAATTGTATAGGTATATTATTATATTGATGCTGAATTATGTAACAACAATGATATTGATATTTAAATTTACATTATTTTTTGTCATTATATCGCACAGAAACACGTAATGATGTTGTGGATTTAACTGGACGGAAACTCAATATTTGAACACACGTATATCCAATAATATTGCATTTGTAGATGTTATTAAAATATTCACTTGAACACATGCGACACGTTGATATACGGTATAAATTAATGTTCGATGATAATTTATGAAAACAATACTCAGATCCGGTATGAATAAACAACAAGTGGCTTTCATGAAATAATTTGGTTAAAGTTGATCCGAATTTAAATCGACTAAACGCAACTAGGTTCTTCCTTTACTACAGTTGTTCATGTAAAATGAAAAATAAAGTCTTGTCCGCTGAACTATTTTACGAAATCTATCACCATTGATTTCTATTCCGACTTAACGATCAATATCTTGTTTCATTTTAGTTGTTACCGAACCTTTAGAATTTCAAATATTACGTATGCAAACGGATATCGCAAAGAACGTCTCTCGCAGCTTGACTCTGATCAACTCATCAAATCTTATCGTTTTAATCCCGACCGGTGGCTGATATCCAACTGCCACCCTGATCGCACGTGCTCGCCTTATCACGTTATCGTACAATATGTTGAATAGTTCGTGTACCCATGGTCATCGGCAAACTAGTAATTACGTTCGCTGAAGTATAAACGCGGGTATCGAAAACATTCGAACGCCCCGCTGTTTAAGTTGTAGCTCGTGAAGAGACGCTAAAACCCATGCGGATTCGAAGCGTACGATTAAAATCGAAATTAATTGTTACGTACGGTTGAACGATTGCGCCGGACCGAATGCGTCGAATTACGTTTTATCCGGTCGACCGCATGTTTTACAACTAATCGAATCTTTTACTACCGTCTAACAACATCGGTGCACGTTACAATGACGTCGCGAGGCCTCGGACGAGAGTAAATTTGTCAAACATAGCGGTTGGAATTAACGAGTCGTAATGCGTTTCTGTGCTCGGAGTGCAGTCCACTGTGCGACCGAAACGAGATCAACATTGCAGCATCGCTATAGTCGGTGCACGTGATACGTATACGAACCGGAACTCGTGAGAACCAGAAATGTCGTCGTCGGACTGAACGTGGAAACCGATCGGTTCACGGGCCATCGGGTTATCTGGACGTTTTCGGGCGCTTTCTCAAACCACGTGTTTTGTTCTTCCGAAATCATCCCGTCGAATACGTACGCACGTCCAATCCCCGGTCGCGCTCCTGTAACGTATCGTTTTCGTTTCGCCGTCTCCGCCGATCGTGTCCGTCAGGTCTTTGGCACCCGCGACTGTTGACCGGACTTACTATTTCACCAGCTCGCGCTCGTGAACGAGACAATATCCGTTCACCGTGCCCGTCCGATCGTTAACGAAACGAAACGTTTCGGATTGTCGCGATAACGGCGGGCGGGCACGTATGTCGCCGAATATTGCCGTTGCGGAGCATGAGGTTACCGCTGTGTGATGTTCGTGATCCCGACTCCCGGACGTGTTGCGTAAAACGTATCGCGCGCTGTTATGCACTCCCGTGGAATCGCGGCCGGGGCAGGTGCGTGGTACTACAGCGAAATAATGACTTTGTGCGGAAACTCCGATCGATTTCGATGGAACTAATTAGATTGGTGACATGCAAACTATCGACGGCGCACGGGCAATTCAAAATGTTTCACTTTTTTCCCGTGCTCGCCATTGTTGCAGTATGTGTTCGGTACGTCGTATGCGTACTTTCAAAAAAAAAATATTTGAAAAAAAAAATAAAACGAATCCGTACAATTTACGCCCGGAACATAACACCTTGGACACAATCAAAATCAAGTTTCCGCGATCGGGTACGTATAATAATATATCAGATACGTAAACTCGTTAATGTACCCGGAGCACATACACAATATCGCAATTAAAATTTGCAGGATTATCGGTAGGTACTGTTGGTAAAAAAAAAAAAATAAAAAGTGGCCAAACGACGTGTATTTCACATATTTATTTTGTCTAATGAATAAATATGAAGGAATTAATAATAAAACAACCAGATCGAATTAAAACCGTAATAATAATTATAACTAAACCTATGATACAAACAAGTTATAACCAATTTAAAATTCTATTACATTTAAAAATGATTTAAAATAACGAATTTAACACGTACCTATTTCACGTAAGTAGATTACGTTTTACATAAATTATAATGTTCATCGTAGCACGAACGAAAAAAAAAATTAAAGTCGTCGTGTCCAGGTGCGCGGGATCTAGAAAAAATCAACGGTCGTGTCCGAGAAAAACGAGAAATTCTTAGCGAATCCGTAAACTAATAAGTTTCCGTACGAATAATGTTTTTGAACCGGTCCACGAAATCCGACTAATTATTGAGATCCTGCATAAGTACGTCACAGCGAACACTATTGCATACGACGTGGTTGCGCGGGTACGTATTAGTAATAAGGAGACGAGAAGACGAAACTTTGAACAGTCTAACGAAGAGCCTGCGTGGACGGTCGGCGGTTTCAAAAACAAGTGCCGATCGCGTAATTTTATTCGAAAATACAAAAAAAAAAAACGCAAACGCGAATAACATAATCGTAGATCGTAATAATATGCATATATTTGTGAGTCTCATGTGTTCTAAGCTATCGCTTTATCATTGCGTTATTATTCAAAACGGTCCTCGACCTGTTGTAGTATCCGAGTGATCATCTGCAGGTTTTTGAAAACCATCACGTTCCACACCTCCTAACACAATAACCTTTTATTTTTGTTTATCTCGTGAAATGTTCACGTTTTATCTTCTGTACAAGGTCGGCGAGATTCCCTTCGCGTGCCAACCATGTGTTTTCCGCGTACCGCCGCAGGTCGAGAAACCCGTGGTTCACATCGTCTTTCTACGTACTTATACCGCATTACTGACCGACCGTTATTCGCCGTATCCCTTCCGACGTCAGATCTCCCATGGGCAACCTGCAGGCGTTCGGGTGCGCGCGACGGCGGCTCAGAACCGTTTGCACTGCCGAGTGTTGGCCGGGCCGCGGCGCGATGACGAGCAGGAAGAAAAACATTTCAGAGCATGAAGAAGCATTCGTTTCTCCGCGGAATCCGCGGATCGAACACAATGGCGCACGTTTTCACGAGATCCGTTGATATCCGTTTTTTTGCGCTTTTCAAAAACCGTACAGCCCATTGTCATCGGTGTCATTTTTTTTTTTTTTTTTTTTCTTATACAGCACCCGTGAAATCCAATTAAACCCGTCGGATAAACGCGTCTGTTGATCGCGATGTAAACGATGGATACGCGAAAAAAAAAAAAAATTGCCGCTGACCGTGTCTGTGTACGCGGCGTTTCCCATAACAAACGAACGAAATGGCGCGCGGCGACGGCGAGAAAAAAAAAACCCATTTTTCTCTTTTAAAATGCCTAGTGGGATTCGCGATCCGTTATTATAAATCCACGGAAGAAAAAAAAAAAAAAAAATGGTCACGAAACAATGACCCAAACGTGTACGCACTTTGGTTTAACCAGTCATTGTCGGAAATCTAGAGAGAAATCGTATCAAATCCGTTTTTTTTTTTTAACACACCAGCAGTGTACTTGTTCGTACATATACTATATAAACTATATCGTATACATGTATATGAATGTACATGAACTAACAAGTCGGTGGCGGCGGAGGCGAGACACTGGTTGTGCAAAAAACGTGTGTGTGTGTGTTACTATACTTGAAATATAAATCAACACTGCGGCATGAGCGGAGATCGGTGGTAGCGGTGATGACCATTGCAGGAATGAGTGGTCCTTGAGTTATTGTACGTCACGTACTAGGACCCCGGGTACGGGTAGGAAAACCTTGCAGAGCGAACCACGCGCTGTGATCTGGTTTCGTTACAGATAGTATTGACACCAACAATATTAGTATTGATTAAATTAATAATGTCGATGGTGAGGATAATATTATAAACGCTAACACGAGTGCGAACGACAAACTTGTTTCGTTCACAGAAACATATGTACAAGCACGCGTAAAACGGTCCGAGGGAAATAAACAACAATCGTCCGTGAATAATTTGAAAGTTTTTGGAAAAGAAAAATCACGCCGTGTATTTCGAACAGCAAATTTCACAGATACGTCGATAACACATGTTATCAAAACCGCGACGTGAGCAGTCATTTAGTCTTCGCGGTCGTCTCGCGTGCGTGTAAATATTATTCCATCGACAACTGTTACGTTTTCGGATTTCGTATTGTACACGTGAGCTGCTCTCAATCCGCGTATTAATGTGCACGTGATGGGAGTTGCGGGCGATTTCGGTTTCGGCCGTCATTCCGATATCCGGGGCATCGGTCTGTTTAACATGTACGTATTGATTGCATATCATTTAACGATGTCTCCGGGTATGCGTGCGCGTGGCAAGCGTGCGACGTCTTAAGTCATAGACATTTCGTTTAAGTATGCCGGGCAGTAAATACATTTGTTTCCCATTAAACCGCCTGGGCCGTGACGATGTTACAACAGTGTTACATTTCAACTGCCAGGGAGCTTTTACCGTAAACGCGTGGTGGTCACTGGTTGGTCTTATAAACCGTACTCAGTTGATCGGTTTCGAACTCGATTCGTGTACACGGAACCGACGCAGCGATGATCGTCTCGACGTTTTCTGACCGGATATAGGATATACCCGCCGAGTCCGTGCGACGTAGCTGTCGGTGCGCGTTATCGGCATCGCCCGCGAACAACGATATCAGCACGAATACACGAACGAATGCACATCGATCTCAGTTGGAAACCAACATTTCTAATAAATGTGCTCATGCAAACCGATCGCTGTTGAAGTGTCTCCGGAGAACTTCCGTTTCAACCGTTGCGGTTTCGATCGACGCCCCATACGGATATTCGGACACGCACGGACGTATTCGTGCGTGCGTCGAGGAATACGAATACGGCGACGCGAGTGCAATTAAAAAAATAAAAAAAGTGAAACGATAACATGTATAACGCATTGTGTATGACATTATGAAACCTTCGTCCTGCGACCGTTCGTGCGCGTTGTGTGCGACAGCTGTCGATTATTAACACTATTTTTACTGTTGTAGTCGTCGCTTTCGGAACACGCTATAACGCAGCCGCCGTCGTGTACTTGTATAGGCAAAAAAAAAAAAAAAAAAATTTAAAAACCGTCAACGATGATCTCCAGAAGAAGAGCCGGTAACGCCAAATCCGGACTAAACCGTACAGTCTCGGTGGCACGTTGATTACACGTGTTTTATGACTTTATAACTTTTGATGGAAAAAAAAAAAAAACAATCACGTTTCGCGTCGTGCTCGAATTTTTTCCACGATCCCCCATGTCTTCTATTTCGCTCAATCCTTTATCTGGACGCACCATCCGACATCGTACGTACATAACACTACGCGGAATTGTATTATTACCATTATCGTGTTAATGTTGTTGTTCGATCGCGCTGCAGTACACCTGCATTGAACGACGTACGGCCGCAGGAATATTACAAGCGCAAGAGGGGGAGGGAGGTAGGGTAAAAGATAAATGTAGTGCACGGTTCGCGCTATAAACGCGTAGTACGTAATTAATCGTATCGGATGCCCCGGTCCGCGTAGTACGTAATTAATCGTATCGGATGCCCCGGTCCGGAGTAGAACTCCATCAAAGGCGAGACGCGCGAAACGAGACCGATCGTCGCCGTCGGGCTTGCAGTGTACGTGCGCCATTAAAACGCGAAAAATCCTATCCGTGTGCATGCTGTAGAACACAGTTCGTTTAGGCCCATAGGTGTACCAAATCATTAGGGGGAGGGGGCGAACCGAATTTTAATGGGGGGAGGATTAGAAGAAAAAACAATATAGTGCATAACCCCATTCCACTACGTAGTACATGTACCGTAATTCCGTAATTTTAACGAACCCACGTTCCTGAAAATATGTGTAATGCTTGAAAACATTGAGTTTAGAATACAGTTTATAGTATATCCAATGCAGTGCCTAAGCGCTCTCTCTGTGCACCAATGTTCTTCTCTCCTGGATCATTTCCAAAACGACTCTATACGTTTCAATGCTACGAGTGTCATAGTTATAACAATATCTCGATAGTTATCGATCAAATTTAAATCAAACCTAATCCAACACTTTTCTCAACTATTGTTAGGTGCAACGGTTTCCTTTATTGGTTTCCTGGTTACCAATCTTGGTCGTTAAGTTTTTATAGTTGATATTTTCTTTATTCGTCGTTTTGCTTTCACTGGCTTTAAATTTTGAAATTCGTTAAACAACGCCATTTAAAACACCATAAAAACTATAACTATTACATTATCTGTGCTGTGACGCTGGACGGTTTGACTGTCGTAAATATGCGTAAGGTACGTCAGGTGATTGGCCAAGTAGAATCGAAGGAAAAGATGGAAACGAAAGTGTAAATTACAATATAATTTGTAATTACGAGTCGATCAGTTTTGAATTGGAAAAACTATAAGGACCGAAATCGTTTCGATACACTGTTTTAATATTAAAGCTATTAAACTTAGATGTCTTCTTGGCCTCCGAGGAACAATTATGAATGTCGATGCTTTCTTAGCAATAATTTTTCGGTAAAAACCCACGGACATCGTTAGTTTTACGCGTTTGTTTTCTAAAATCTTCGCGATTTTCTGGAAAATTTTATTTTGAAATCATAGTGTTTTACGTTATGCGCTTATGCCGCTTACACGAAAACGATACAAGTCAACAGTATCTAAGTGTATAATATGTTGATTTTTATCTTGAAATATTTGAAAAATTTATCGAAACAGAAATATTTTTTCCGATAAACATATGTAGCGAGAAAGAGAGAGAGAGAGAGAGAGAGAGAGAGAGAGATAAGTCATGGGTATAAGGAGGATATCACATACAGAGTATGAACAACAATTTTTCCCTTACCCCACGCATTTATTCGTAGTCGTTCCGAACATTGGGTAGGGCATCTTGCGCGTACGTGTGTCTGCCAGCTGCAACGGCAGCAGCGCGGGAAAACGCGTTCTCATCGACTTATCATTATTTTTTCTTTTCGCAGCGACTGCGCGACGAAACATGTGTTCTCTTCTCGCCTCGTTTCCGGTTTCACCGTCACCACAAACAGCGGTCAGTCGCATTGGCGTTGTATTAATAATATGTACACGCGACACGCGGTCGATGTACCGCGCAGTTCACGTACGATGAAGAAATAATGCATAAACCGAACGCTGGAACAAGTCGAGTTGTACATTCACGCCGAAACCATAAAACAATCGAACTTGAATAAAAATCGTTTAAAAAAATCATCAACGTAATACAGACAGCTGAATTCGGGTAACTCTCAATTCGAAAAAACATTACAGTTTCACTGGAAACGATGAACGGTATCCCGTTCCGTAAAAAAAAAATATATAAATAAACTTAAAACATTTGAACGATTAGTCGTTAAAAATGCGATATCGTTAGGTTTTGGTTTTTCAAAAACAATACTATCCATTATTTTCGCTTTCAAATGAGAGGTTTGTCGAACTCGTTTCTCGGGCCGAGAGCGGTTCAACCGTTGTCTTAACGCAAATAAAATTCGAGCTCACTTCAAGCGATGTGGAGGAAGAACGGACGCGATTTCGGGGCGGTTTTTTAACATAAAACCGTTCGACAAGTTTAACAGTTCGATCACTGCGAAATACTGCGGGTAACGATGACGAGAAAACGGGATAATATAATAGGAATACAATTTTTAGTATTATATCGTGTGTACGATTTTTTTTATTAATGCGGCCCTTGATGAAAAATTGAAAAAAAAATATGGCCCGCAAGCTTAAAAAGGTTGACTACCCATGCCCTGAGGTAAGAAGTATTACCATTAAAACCTCCATTGACGTGGATTTACACTCTGCTCGGTCACGCAACCGTGTTTAGCGACCGTTTTTCTCCTCCTCACGACCACGTAACAACGTTTCGTTACAATACTATGTACGCTTTCGGCGGACGAGACGCCGAATTTCGACGGTGTACACGGTACCATAACACGCATAAATCATAGTTTGCATCCGAAAATAGATTACACTCCGAATACGGGGAAAAAATTCACCCGTATTTGATCGATGACTTTCAACAACAATTACGCTTAGCATGGGACCACATCGTTCTTGACGTTCATCGCGTGACCGGATTATGCGCAATCCGTTTCGCCGATCTATCAACCGTCCAGGTACCGCACGGGTTTAAAATATTATCTTGTTTTTTTTTTTGTGCCTTTGTTAATAAACATTACAGCAATACAATAAAATAACGGTTAGCTAAAACGATTGAGAATAAAGTTAAATAAGGTAGCCAGAGGAATCGACGAAGTTAATAATGGAATGAATGATAGGAATGGAGCGAGAGTTAATAAGAAGATTAGAGTCGGGAGTTGTATAACCAAGGGAAGATAAGAATGAAAAAATAAGTTGTCCGCTAGGAAGAAGGGAAGAACAGTTACACGTAGTATGATTACATATTGAATCCTGGTGAGGACTAGCGCAGAGCGGAGAAGAGTTGACGGAAAGCTTGAAAGAATGATGGGGCTGATGAATATCCGCCAATACGGAAGCGGGTAGATCGTACGATAAGATGCCTAGAAATGTTGATTTCGCTGAACCACTCGGGGATTATTATGCTGTTGCTCGATCGCCTTCAACACACCGTCGTTGCCGTTTCCACGGAACGCTTTCAACTGAGGCACACGGCAGTGTTAATATACCGGTGGACGAACCCACGGCAGTCGCGAAGCATAACGTACGGTGTGTGCATGACACGATATCGTTTCCGTGAACCGGTAAACAACACGTAACAATCACGCGGGTATTGTTGCGAACGCGTCATGGCATTTTGTCGGTAAATTTCTTCGCGCGTTTCGCGTCGTTTTGCACGCACAACGTTTTCGGTCCAAAACGGTCTCAATAAGCTAATAACGCACGCACTCAGTGTTTGTCGCAGTCGATTGGCGGTAGTAACGAATATCGTCGACTACGTGAAAACGGTAATGACACCTGTTATACATTACTGGTCGAGCATCCGACTCGGACGAAGGGCGACGCTGCAGTCCGGATCGCGTTCAACATTACCCGAACAACAGAAGATTGAAATTACTTCGCCTCGCGACCCGTGAAGCAATAAGATTAGTACAATCTCAAACGTGTGCTTTGAGCGGGATTTTTATTGTTTTTGTTTCATAATTTTTCCAGGTCCCCGTGTACAAGTACAAATAATTGAACACACCGAGCTTACAGTAACAATATATTATTACTATCTACGTATAAAAGCGTGAAATCAATGTATTCTCCGCGTCTGGGATGGCCTCGAAAGAAATTCAACAGACTTAAGTCGATATGTTACAATATTATACCATTGGATTCGTCGAAACATTCAGAACGTCGTATGCAACTATACAATTTCCCGAAATCGTCGATTAGATAAAAATTAATCCTTACAACATGGTTCTTCCGTCGGTTGCCACGTGCAACGGGTTCCTAGTTTGGTTTCCTGATCACAAATCTTGGTCGTTTGATTTTCACTGTCGATATTTTCACACAACATTTGTGCACATTTTTAATCGATGGAACGTCAACGAAACAGTTGTAACAATATACTTTTATTACATAATATAGTTATATACGCGTACGTAGTTTATTTGTTGTGAAATTGCGTTGATTCGCTCGAAAAACGAGTAATTATCATGAAATCAAGTCAAAGCGATAATACATTTTATATCGATATAGATTTTAAGTATCAATATATTTTTTTGAACAAAATTACTAATTCATAAAAAGTTGTTGAATACTATATTACAATATTAAACAGAACGCCATGCATATTTATTGATTTTTATTTTTTTAATTTTATTTCGTGACCGATTTACTGGTTCAAATAAATCATGCGGCCTCGTTGTTTGAACAAAGCTCGAGCTCCACCTTTAAACGTATAGTTTCATATAAACGTCCAATAAATTTATTTTTAATCTGTATTTATTCGATACTCACCAGCATGGATAAACGTTGTACATTATTTCCATGTAATATTACCGTTACGATGGCGCGCATTGTAAATCAACGTTTATTATGTATTTTGATTTGAATAAATGCGGTTTCTATGGTTTTTTACGAGAGTCCCACCCGCAGCATTATACTTTCCTATAAGTATGATACGGTGCAATCGTTACGTAAGGTCCTTCGCGTCATGCAAATGCGCTTGCCGAAAACCTATTCACTCAGGCCCGTAGCCACAGGGGGCAAAATGGGCGTTGCCCCCCATAATTTTTATCGGAATACTGCGATTTTCCAGCTGATTGGTATATTGGAAAGAAGAATATATCAATGAGGGGTGATTCGAATGCGAGTTGGTTATGGATGGTGATCGTTAATTTAACTTATTGTAATCAATTTGTAAAATAAAATAAAATTAGTTATTGGTTTAATTATTAATTTTTTCTATCCCCCCCTACAACTCGATTTGCCTCCTCTAAATAATTAGTCTGGTTACAGGTCTACTACCACTGGGTATGCCGTAATGTCATATCCGACGACTGCAGTGGCACGTCTGTAAAAAGAAAAAACGTCCAAATCGCAGCAATGCTGCAGTTGAAAGTCGATGATAACCAATTCTTACGATCTTTGTAGTACCGTCTATTTTATTGTTACAATCCAATACGATGTATTATGTGTAGTATACATAGTATGTTCAAAAAGTTACGGGACTGATTCACAAAAAATACAACAAAACGAGTTGAAGCAAACGATTTTCTTTGATTTTCAACACATTGCTACCTGCCATTTCTACACACATAATTGAACGTTCGTACAGTTGCCGGAAGGCTCTGGGGAAACCGTTTTCTGGAATGCTTCACGAAAGTCTTGTCACATTTTTGTCGGATAGCTTCTCTGCCGTCAAAATGTTCTCCTACCATGACAGTTTTCAGCTCAGGTAATAGATATTTGTTGACTGGTTGACCAGATCTGTCGAGTACGATGGATGGTCAATAACAATCACGAATTTTTCGGCCGAAGCTTGTGCTACCAACGTAGAAGAATGTGCTGGTGCATTGTCACGCAGTGGAAACCCGTTCTTTCTGCGCTACCGTTAACGAGCGTGGAACAAACTTCGAACACATTTTTTTTTTTTTTCCAAGAACTACGTGTAAAATAGTGCTGATGTTTCCTTGAATTATTTGCAGTTGCCCTGGCAACATTTTAACAGAAGATTCGCCGATTATGAGACGAAGCAGAGCGCACGAATTTCACATTTTTATCATTGCTAGAAGTCGCGGGGCGCCCTTCTCTTGGATCGTCTTCCACTGAGTCACGACCGTTTTTAAACCGCGACCGCCTTCGAAAAATCCTGCAACGATTTGCACAAACGTTACATACGCAGTTTTCATAACTTTAAATGTTTTGTCAGGACTTTTATTAAGTTCAAAGCAAACCTGAATCGAGATTTTTTCGTTTAATTGTAAAAACTGTAACACAATATTAAAAAAAACCTCGTACGCTCCAAATCGGTGAAGATGATTACCGAACCAATTTATCGTTACCGGGCTTAAGCCCGGTTAGAATGTTTAAACATTGTAGGGTAAAATGTTTAAACATTCGCTATTAACGCGATTGTCCAACGTAGTGCCATAAGTGGATTATAGATAACGTTACGCGGAGACACTGAAAAATTCCAGTATCGGGATTTGTCGAATGTACTGCGTAAGACGGATAGCACTAAACGGTTGTTTACGTCAAAAGGCTGAGAAACGTTAGAGCCCTGTCGACTCAGTATCAGCTTGTCGGTGCAGCTCGATTATTTCGTCGGTGACGCATCCTAACCTAACCGGACTCGACGTGCTCGTGAACTGCAAACGAGTCAGCGCTTGACACATTATTATTAATAATAATAATAATAATAATAATAATAATAATAATAATAATAATGATGATAATACGTCGGCGGCCGTTAAACGTGCACGGTACACGTAGGGAACGGCAGAATTGATGACATCCTATGTTGGCAACGAATGCACGTATAATACGGCGGATAAAAAATATTAATATTCCCAGATTCGTAATCGTAATTTATTTAAATTGCGTACACACCGACGTGAGTATGGTAATAATAATCGTTATGTACGCCTATCGTTTACATTTCAGTAGCCAATTACAACCGTATAAAAACATCCGCGTACGTATTAATAACGCCGTGCGGCTGCGGCTAATGTACGTTTAATTTAAAACTCGATTTCACGTGGTGGTTCGTACGTGAACGAGTTCAGTAAATTATTGCGGAACATTAAGCGGTAAACAATTAACGAGGCAAAAGTCGCGTCGCGGCTCGCATCTGCGCACCTGGGAAGGCTGGTGGGCAACGGATTCACTCGTACCGCGCACACGTGGTAGTCTAATTGCCGTGCATCGGATTGCTTATTTATAGATTCAGTTGGCATGCGCCGAGCGGTCTTTTCGAGTGCAACCGTGACGGGTGATACTATAATTCGAAGAAGGTTTTTGGACCACGCGCGGGGAGCAAGCGGTCGTACAAAACCGAAAACGCGATGAGAACGAACATATGATCGTTGACGTCGCTCAGGTGCTCGAAATCGTTCCGATAAAGAGACGGAAGTGAAAAACGTGCAGAAACACGAAAGGTGTCGGTGGACCTTGCAAGTAACCCCGACGTCCGATCGCGATTATTATCGCGCAGCACCGAGATCGTGTTCGTAGACCGTTGCGGACCAGAGGCGTCTGGGCAGACATCGAGACGGTGTCTCCCCAATAGTTATGACATGGCGATAAGACTAATTTTTAATTTTCTCATAGGCACGTGTATGTGTAAATATTCCGTCCGCCGTGGTGTGTGTAGACGTACGCAGTATGCATACATTCTAGGAAAACAGCACTGGGTACATTATTTTCGGAAATCGCGATGACGATTAACGACGGACGATGAGGTCGTGATACGAACGCGAGACGGTCGATCAACGGTCTCCGTTCTAATACCGTAGATGGCGTATAAAAGTTCGAAGAGGGGGGGGGGGGGGGGGTCACAGCGCGAGGGATCGCGTGGCAGTCGAGTCGCGCGGGAGAAAATGCGACGAAGCCGGTCCATCGTTCCACGGACACCGGACGAGGACCGAGATGACGGCGATCGATCTGGACGCGAACGACGACGTCGACGTAACGAGCCGTGCACGCGGACGGACGGTGCGGAGAATATACATTTAACGTGTTTAACGAATACGTTTCGCGTGCGCGTCCGTCGGTCGGACGGTCCGTTTCAATCGGCGGACGTCTTCATTAGCCGATGCCGAGGCTGCCGTACGCACGTGTGTGGGAACTTCTAGTCGGTTTTTACTCTGCGTGCGCGACGGTCGAGTAAGGAGAAACGGCGTTTTCAGTCGGTTACGAAGAAGAAATGTTAACGACCGGAAGTAATAACTCCAGCACTACGCTACCTGCGTGTCTATAGTCGGGCGCGATAAGAGTTATTGGTTGTGCGCTGCACCGGTCGGGTATCGTAGTTCGGTTAGTTCCGTGCGATCCGAACGGTTTACAATATCGTTTTACGTTTCATGTATTTCAGTTTTTCCGTTTGCGTTCTGTTACGATACATTTCGCGACGGGGCTTATATTTTTAACTATTCACGGGGGGGGGGGGGGGGAAAGAAAGCAATCCTCCGCAGTTCCAAGTGTGTTGGAACGGCGAGGAAAATAATTGTTGTAGCGCAGCGTCTGAGACCCACCCGTTGTTGCGATTGGTAAGCAGTTGGCACGTGTACAAATGTGTACAGGAACTGTACCGTCGAGTGTATTACTGAGAAGTACCCGACTGGAATAGGAGTTCTATTTTCGAGACCCACTTCTCGGATGCAGTCATTTAAGACTGTGTTGTTCAGAAGAGATGGGATTGGAAAAATATGCAATGGTCGAACAGCGTATTGAGAGTTCACGGCGTGCGTTTCTGTTCCGATACACCGCGACATTGGTGTTGTAATAGTGTGTTTTGAACGCGATAAAAATCATATTTAGCTTGATAATATGGGTTCAACTGGTTTTTCACGTGCTCGTCGCACATACGGCTCTGTAAGCGTAAGCGTTCGCCGCAAAAACGCCGGAAACCGGTGAATTCGAGTATTCTAAATACTAACCGATCGGAATCGCTCTCGGAACGATTGCCTACCAAATGTTTTTACCGTATTACTTATTACTACCTATTACTAATTTAATTACAAGAATTTACCGGAAAGCTCACAGGAATAAAAACGCAGCGATATCACGATCGTCGCAGCAGAAATATATGTGTACTACAAGATCCGACGTACGAGTATTGCTAATCCGATTCAAACGAGAAAAGCGTGTGTACGGCGACAACAAGAAAACGATTCCATTGTGAAACCGTCGGAATGTTTCGCTTTGGTCTTTTCCTCGAGCACCGGAACAACACACTCATTGTTAATCAAACCCGTTGTTAAATCCCATTGTTGTTAATCGAATCCGTCTGCGCAACGTCGAAAGATACTAAACATCGCACTGAATTCTACGGCAAATAGCCGGTGTGATGCACCGAGACCGCGGCAACTGAATCGCGGAAGCATGCACAATATTACGCAGCACATCTACCCGTCACGGAGACTTGCGACACAAAACGACAAGAGCGGGACCGTTCGGTTGACGTAACGTCGACGTCGATTACCGACCGCTCGGTGCGCGCAGGGTCGCGTTTGCAACTTTCGCGCCCTGGACCAACCATATTTGTACGCTCCACCCCGGCAAAAAATCGATCTACCCTTTTGATTTGTCTTAATACATTTCCAGTTACGTTTTTTTATTCATTTTAATTCGTCATGTTTTAATTACTATCATTAAAACATAGGATTAACAAAAAAAAAATATCTACAAAAATGACACAATTCATGTACAATGATTATACATTTTTTCCTAGATTGCTTATCGGCCAAATCTTCAATAATATCTTTACAGTCCAATTCTTTTGCGATTTCTGATTCTGTATTGAGTATTGTAACTACAACATTAGTGTACTACACCGGGCAACAGCCGCCCCTCTAAATAGATCGATATTTGGCCGCCCGGGGCAAATGTCCCCGTTGCCCCTCCCCCCTAAACACGTCCTTGGGTGCACGGTACGTTGGTGGATCATGTCGTTGTCGATCCGTGGAGATAGGCCGCAAGCCAACGGAATCGTACGCGAAAAATCCGGTATGGTCGCGCGTCACCAGCCGACCGGTACCTATACCGTAAACGACGGGCACGTAAGGCCGCGGTCGCTTGTCGGTCGGCCAATGATGCGCGGTACGCTGTTGTCGCGGTCGCGAAACGACGTCGTTAATGCGTTCGACGTTCGCAAAGTTATTTGATGTGCACCGAACGATCGTTTATTATACTGACCTTAAGCGTTTTCCCCGAGCGTTCGGTCGGATCGCAATGTAATGGGCCAAGTCTGTTAACGCGTTCGTACGACTACGGTAATTTATTAATATATGTACATTACAGCGATTCGTGGACGAATAAATTAAACCCATTCATCCGTTTTGAGTTCGAGAAACGTGTGATAGTTGCGCGCAGAACGGAAATAACCGTTGTTCCGTTTCGCCGGGAATTCGTTTGCGCGCGATCCGCTGCCGGTAGCCTCGTGAAAACCCTATCGGCTCCGAACGGTGTTTTTTCTTTTATTTTCTTCGGATTTTTCTTGCCGTTCATCGGTTCGTAACATTCGCCGGACGAGTGGTGTCGATGTCGCCGGGGTTAGGCTGCGCCCATATGTTAAGAGTGTACGGTCGAAGTATCCGTCACGGGGTCGGTACCGCCGGGCTGGTACCGCGTCGCAGCCGAACACGTGAAAAATAGATCGCACTTAGCGGCATAGTGTGCGTGAACGCGTACTCTGCCGGGTGTTCCGCGGACGAGGAAGATTAATCCGAACGAGAAAAAAACGACCTAACGAACGCGAACATAATGATTTACGTAGAGCGCGCGTCTAGTTTTCACCGGTGCACGACGAAAAATCCATAATTCATAAGGCGCAACACGCTGAGATCGGACAATGCAAAAACCGTTTAGGTGGCGTATTACAATATTGGCCGTGTGAATAGACCGTAGACGTTCACCGATGAATAACCCGATGTGTTTCAACTGTTTTTTATGTTTTTTTTTTTTCATTTTAGGTTTAATTTTTCTCGACTATTATTGATATATTACACACGCACGTATACATGTACGTACACGGTAAACGTATGCATGGGTGTACGCGGAATGTACTGGTTTCTGCGTAATGCCGCACCGCGTTTCGCGTTCGATTGTCCCGTTCAAATGTGTAATCGTTTCGATTTACGCTGTCGCTGAACATACTGTCGCTTCGAAACCGAATAACCCACTGTGTCGGTTACCATATGGAATGGAAACCCAAAAATTGCGCAAAAAACACGAATAAAATTGAAATGTAGTCGGACACATGCGACACGACGGATTAATCATTTCGGTACGAGATCACTACGAAATAACAAATATTTTTTAAAAAATAAAAAAATAAAACGTGTATCTACTTAGAATTAGTAAAAAAAAAAAAAAAAACCCGTCAATTATGACGGCCATGATAAATAATCTTTTTGCTTATCATCAGCTGTTTTAATATAAAAAATATAAAGAAAATTTAATATTTTTAATTTACAATTCAGTTAATGATAAAATTATACCATCGTAGAGAATTCGGCAATCAAATACAATTTTTAATAACGTTATTTAACATATATATATATATTATATATATATATATATATATACGAGTATATATATATATATATATATATATATATATATATACATATATATATATTATATATGCTTATTTGATAAGATTTTCAGGAATACTATAATTAATAATAAACCGGTTATTTAAATGTATATTGACGTTTGGCACATAGACATTTCTATCATTTCGTTTGTAATCTCACATTTTCTCGTAATCGGTGGGCGGTGGATCACATTTTCGATTATTTCTCAACCATCAACATATAATAAAATAATAACACGTAATACGTAATCGTAAATATTGTTTGTTCATCCGTGAACATGTCATTAAGCATTCAGAATATTAGAAACTCAAACTACTATGCTTGATTTAATATTTACGAAGGAGTGTTGAGTGAAGATATTCTACTTCTGCGCTACACATATAAATACTACACATAATCATCAAGAAAATGTGTTAATACATTTTTGAAGAACTTATGGAAATTAATATTTATATTATTTATTTAGATGGTCAAACAGTTATAACATAACATTCACTGAAATTCGTTATTTAATAGCTTTTAGTTATATGTCGGTGTATTTCAGTTTTCTGACATTTATTTTATTACAGTAATGTACGAAATAAATGATTCCGAATATTTTAATTTTATAAAATTTCGATTTATGCATGTAATTAATGATAAACAATAATTATTCTACGGAATTCAGACTATGGTACATTGAACTATTCTTAGGACATTACTTCGAGCTTACAATATTTATTATTTTTTAAATACTATCCATCCTTAGGACTGCGTCTGACTCTGATATGACGATTATTATTTTATTTTACTGATTTTTTTCACCCCCTTAATTATACTATTTATGCAGATCAAACCAAAGTGTAGTCTTTGTCTACGAGAGAAAATGCAGTGGTGGAAACGGGTATTGCACAAATATATTAAAAATATAAATAGTAATAATAATGTATTAATTTTAATACGAATATTATAGATATCAATATTGGTTTAAAATCTAAATTCGTTTTTTCTTTGTATTTCTTTATGATCAGTTTGTTAATAGAATCGAGTAATGATATACCAAATTGGATTCTAGTCCCGATCTCGTTTCTCCGCTGTGTTTTTTCAGTTTTAGTTTCTTGATCTCTCGCGTTTTTGCTTCGTCACTCACTTGTTGATCTGTTACAACATAAATTTAAAGAATATAAACGAATCACTACAGATATTTTAACAAATAGTTTTCATACGTATAACTTGAAAACCTGTGGTTGGATTCAGCACAGTGTCAATATAATTTTCGAGTACATAATTAGCAAGTGCATTGTGTACGTTTTTTGAGCTACACATGAAACGTCGTCAAAATCATCGGAAACCAAGGTAAACACGGTATCCGAAAAACCGTTTTAATCTCTACATCCGGTTATCTTTGTGCACTTTGTGAAGTATTGGAATAGAATTTATTTTTTAAGCGTCGATAATCGTCAAAAATATTCGTGTGCGGTAATGGGATGCGCAGTGTTGTAAAATCTGTGTGCGGTTTCGTCCTATGCGCATTTGTTCGGTAACGAATGACACCTCATCTGTTTTATAGTTTTATTAATATATTTCTATCGCATTTTGTCATCGTTCGATAACGGTTCAACGAAAACACGATTCTACGTGTTCATCGTATGCGACGTGAGAGGTGTTGTTGATGGATTTTTTTTTTTTACAATAATTCATGTGCATAATTTTTAACTCCGTATGCGATTTAATAACACTCGGTGATCTCTTACTTTTAGTACAACAAAACTGTATTATTATCTTATACAACACAATGGTTCGATAAATTTCTGCCGCTCATGACCATTAACGTACTGGCGAAACTACAGTAGACTGTCCGATTCACTCGGATAACGCGATGATTAAACGCAACGATCACTGTGAAAATAAATTTATCGGTTCATGATCGATATTGAGGCTTGGGGAACTTCGAAGAACGCTAAACGTTCACGTCAAGAAGTAGAGTATGATTTGTATTTTGTAATCAATATCAATAATATGACTGTAATATTAAATAGTATACAAACGACAAATTTTTTCGAACGAAACTATTGTTTTAGTTTATTTTTTTATGTTAATTTCGTATTGATTATGGGTAATAAATATAAATCATAAAAAAAAAAAAAAAATTATATGGATCAACAATATCAAAAATCGTTTCCAACAAATGAGAACAGATTCATGGAATTCAACGGAAAAATTTTAATTTTTATCACCGCATTGCAATAAAAGAACTTAATTCAATTTCAGTTAGAATAACAATTGTCTAGATTTCTTTATTTTCTCGTAAAGTATATTAGATAAATATCACGATGTAAAGAAAGACGATAAAAAATTAAATTACATTAAAATTTTGTCAATCCAATGATGGTTACATGATGATTACAATTTTTGTTTTTTTAGTGTCAAAATGGCTTGAATGGAATAATCATGCGAATCGTGAGACATCTCGAGTTTCCTAAAAACTTTTCAGCCTTAACAGTAGTGAATCTCCGCGTCAGATGCGACTGCTGGGACACGACGACAACCGAGTCGACGCAGGAATTGAGCGTGCAAGTTGTCGGCCGACGGTCGGTCATCAACAATAATCAAAAATTTATCATATCATTATTGTTCGTCAGGAAATATTCGGCGTTGAAACAAAACGTGTTCTTCGCTTGGACCGTGCTTCAACGGGAAATCGGATCTCTGCGACACATTATAATACGAGCAGGTACACCTACTGTATAGGTACTATACTATAGGTATACTATACTAACTATAGGTATATATACACGCGGTGGACGTTTATTGTTGCTAAATCACGTCGCGGACGAATTAATGCGAGACGCGGAGCGATAACAGAAGAAAAAAATGAAAAAAAAAAAAATATCAGAAAAATTAATTGAAAAAAAAAATCCGCATTTCCGTATGGAAACGGTGCGGTAATAACATGCGATTCGGTATTTCGTATTCTATTTTTTTTTCCGCGGACTGCACGGATCGGACGACGGTTTCGCAGCGCACTGTGCCGTGGATGATTATACGAATATTATTATTATTATTATTATTATTATTATTATCATTACAATAACGTGATGCTTTACAAGTGTATTGGCACGTAAACGTGCACAGAATAGAATAACAAAATATTATAATTGATCCGCGTCGCGAATCCGTCGCGGCGAACAATGCAATCGTTGTTTCTCTTCTGCGCGTACAACAATATAAGGTGTCGGATCCGCAAAACGCAGGATAACGTTAAAAATATCTCGACTAGAGTGGAGTAGGCTATGCATGTGAATGAAAAAAAAAAAAAGTAACAACAACGAGCTGAAAATGGTGAAATAGAATTGAAATACATGGAAAAAAAAAAGCAAAAAAAAAAAAACGGTATTATTACGGATAGAGATGAATTCGCGTGTATCCGTCGTCGCGGTCTTTTCGGCGAAATCCGTCGCGTTCTGTCATGTTTGCGACCGGCGAGATAGTACCGCGCGATGTGACGACGACGATTATCCTCGCACCTGTGTCGGTGTCAAAACGTCCGGGGCGGCGGAGAAGCGCGCGCGCGTTTATATTATCGTTTTTATCGCGCGACCGGCATGGTTGTCGTGTTGTTTACGCGCACTGCAACTAGTCGACGGCACAACGATTATTACTATTATTATTTAGGACGAAATGCCGACGAGCGTAGACGCACGAATTCGGCGGCGAAGAGAGAGAGGAGAAATACGTCCGTCAAATATGCCCGTCACCGCGTTACAATAACCGCAGTAGGTAGCGTTTCCGTCCGATGGAAAATATTTTTTTTTAAAAAAAAAACCAATAAAAACAACAATAACCGCCTGGATCCTCGTTTCCCGTCGACCGGGTGTAGCGCTTCAAATGGTAATATTATGCAAACTCGGATGCCTACTGTTGGGCAAACAACACGTCGACTGAACGCGTTGATGCGCTTCACACATCTTTTTTCGAATCCGTCGGAAATCGCTACTTCTCAGCGCCGATTCTTCGACCTACGGATTATCGGCCCGGTGAATTCAACTTAGGCTTCGCCGTATAAGTAAAACAAAGTGCTACGAGCGCTTTCAACAGTGATGTCTTACGTACATTTCGATTTGGCTTTAGACGAAGAATCGATCGTACATAGTTTGATTTGTTATGAATACATTTATTCAAAGAAATAAATTAAAATATCGATGATCACACTGTGAGAAACGGAAGTCGATTCGTATCAAACGAAAATGTAAATTTCAATTTGTGAATTTCATAACGACAAACCGAATAACAGCAATAAGTCTCGTTTCATACGCGATTTTGGCAAAAACTCATAAGAAATGGAATACGTAATATGAATATTTTATAGGACAAAAGAAAAAAAAATTATTCGATCGACGTACCTTACAACTGTCACCGAAGGTACCGAAAATAATAACAGCTATTTAGGATAGAGGTAGTCGATGATAGAATTTCAATACCTTCCAAGTGACCGATCTGTGTAGATTTTAAAAACAAAATAATAAATAAATAACACTAAAAATATGAAGACTAAAAATTTACGATGTAATGTAGATACAGTTTAAAATAAAAATATGTTTAAGTTAGTTCGTTAAAATTGATTTTATTATTTGAACAATTTTTTTCAAAATAAATCCCTGCGGTTTTTAACATATTATAATCATCTACGTCACTTTTTTGAACAGTGAGAGATGTTAATTAACTTATTTGATTGACAACCTCAGAATAGTTTGATGCATTGCACTCAGGTTTTTTAGTTTCTTCATTTGTTTCCTCTTCGTCATAATTTGTAGTTACGAATGATTTAATATCAGTAGTTCTTCTTCAGTTCTCACATTTTTATCGACCGATAAAAACTTATGATAAAATGCTCAATCACAAACAGTTATTTTTCGCATAACCGACATGAGAAATGATCGTTTAGATTAACTGTTCAAAATAATTTAACATTTTTTCATATCTAACATTTATTTAACTTATTTTTAAACGATGACCGATAATTAGAGTCCTCCTCCTGTAGAGGCGTTAGTGTGTTTTTTCCAAAACACCCGACGGGGCTAAAAAAATTGACCATTAAAATGAGGTGACCGTTAACGGTTAGTTAAGTTATACTGTATTATAAAATTTTCAATTTATTAATGATCACTTAATGACAAGAAACGATACATTTTTAATTATTCATTCGCTCACCATTGTTTACGTGCAGTATCTGGATTTCCTATACTTATTATTTGCTTCTAACATTTTTATTTTTTTTTTTTTTAAGAATATTCGTATCGTATATTTCAAATAATCTATTATTGAACTGTGATAGTTTATAAAACGCGTGGAAATAAATCACCTACGAAAAATGCAAAAATATCTAATGTATTTTTATTCATATTTTATTCATTCGGATCGTTTTAATTCTTTGTTTATTCTTATGTTGGCATAAAAAAAAAAAAATATATGTATACAATAATATTGTTGATCTGTTCACATAACCCGTTTTAGTATGATTGCATCTTGTATGGATTTCAGAAACCGATGCTTTTCCTCCGGTCCTTGCAGGACGCCTCCCGGACTGCACTGATAATATTTTTGTTTCGATCGAGAAATTAATAATCTCGTTCTCGCTCGGGCACGGAAGTGTTGTTGTGGTGGCGAGGAAAACACAATACAATCGATGCGTCTAACAGAAGTGCCGTGGATGTCGGGGAAATCGAGCGGAAGATTCGGTGCTGCCGTCGGGTTACCGCGATTGCGGTCACGTGCGTTCGTGTGAAAATCTGACACCGCTCGCATTTGGTCTTGGAAATTGCGAGGAGAAACCTTTTACTATTTTTTTTTTTTTTTCGCGCACGATTCCCAATGTGCGCACACGCTCATATCCGGATAAGGGCACTATAATCGTACCCGTACGCGCCGTAGCACTCTCTAACTCGCCGTGGCAAGGAAAATGTGGACAACAACAACGGCGCACAATTATCGAACGTTCTCAAAAATCTATTTCATCCATTCAACTATCGTACGTATGGACATAAACGTACAACACAAAATGGAAAGATAACACTTGATAAGCTCAATGCTTCCTGTGGTTTCAAGTCACTCGATCGTCACAGGAGACCATTGTGAATGTCTTCGTCATGAAAACCAGACGATGTCGTAAAACTACCAGCGTGATAATGCTCAATCGTCCCACTCATATCAGAGCGTACCACGAGAGTAACATCACAGTCCTGTGACAATATGTTCAAACATAAAACCATTAAATAATTTTTAATCTAAATTTCCGTCCGACTATAATTAAACTTTGTCGTGTAAGAGCAACTGTACGCCCTGTAAATAACTGTACAGGGCGTGAAGATGAAAAACAAAAATTAAATAAACAGCTGGTATGTTATAATTTAAAACGAAAAGCTGTAAATGATCCTTTTTGAAAATCCTAATAGGACACTCCATCGCGTGTTATTAAACGGAGATATTAGTACACGGACGACAGATGACCTAATGAACGTTCGAAAAAAAATTTTATCACAATTGATCAAGTATTTGTCCCAAACTGCCAGATACTTTAATTAATTTACACACAACTTCAGATAATCTGAACATCATAACTAATCGTGACGATGAATTTATATTTATTATAGATCAACAAAATAAAAATTGTAGCTTTCACAGAACAAGTAAATTATAAATATTGAACTGAGTGTGAAATTTGGTTTATTGACGGTAAATGTAAAAGTTCTCCTAAGATGATATATGCGTTGTTTATTATTCGTCGTTTGAAGAATTATAACTATATTTATGTAACTGTGAATGGCTGATTTTTTTTTTTTTTTTAATTGGATAAACAAAGGAAATTAAACAAGATGTTATTACTACTTTATTAATAAATATGAACAATTTAAACTAAAACTTATCATCGATAACTTCAAATAAGCTATTAATTCAGCACTTTTAGATATTTTTCAATATTTGTCATGTAATACGGTTAAGGATGTCTTTTTTAATTTGGTTAAAGCTTACGGAGAAAAATTCAATCAGTAAGCTTATATAGAATGTTTATTAAAAAAAAAACGGAAATTAAATTATTTTTGTATTCTGATTTATAGATATAAACTAGCTGATCCCGTGCACTTCGTTGCTCGTTAAATATACTAACTCTATATGACTCAAACTTTGTTCAATTTATTATTTAATATTCGGTGGATTATGTTCTAGATTTATCTTAAGTTTTCTGTTGCCCGGAATAAAAATTCTGATTCGCAGCAGTATATTATCAGGTAGGCAATATAACTTTCAAGACACAACTCATTATTGAATTCTTTCGTATTGCAAATTCAGAAACTAAGACTTTTAAGTGCTTTTTAGCATAAACAATTATAATACAATAAATATGAGAGGAAAATAATAAGTTGGATTGGAATATTACTTCCAAGTCATGATATATAATAATTTCAATAAGTTACCATCGATATGATAGTCATTATTTAATTTAATATCAGACCGATAAAAAGAGATTTTAAACATTTAGCTGTGTTCGATTTAAGTCCACTAGAAAAGCCTTAATCAATTACTTTGTTTTTATTGACTTTATAACTTATTTAACAATTGATTGAAAAAAGTCAAAAAATACCAATATTTTCCTGAAACGCGATTGTCTTATGCTAAGTATTTAAACTAAACTAGTTTGAAACTAACTTTGTTATGTATTCAGCGTTCGTAAACTTGAAATATAAATTATAATAATAATATATTTTTGGTTTGAAAATATATACGTGCGGTAAATGGAAATTAATTAATTAATATAATTTTGCATTGGCCAATATGAATTTGCTCAATCTATATGACAACTTAACGGTAAACACTGACAACTATAGTATAAATATAGCTGTAAATCATAGGTCTTTTAATTTCCTCGATTTATATTTATTCGAATTTCCTGTCACAACATCGATGCTATTACTTAAAATATATTAGCCGTCACAGTTCATATTGAAAGAAATAAAATCTCCGTTTTCTTCCAATACTCAACAAGTTTATTTGAGTAAAGTTACTTACGATCTATACAGCACGTACGCAACGCGACGAAATGGAGAACATCCAACAGAACGCATCGAACGTAGTGGAAGACCAAAGCGACCAACAACCAGGCCCGGTAGCAGACCCTATGGTTTGGTTACCGGTCATCGAAAGCGAAACGTCGACGACGCGGTAAGATTAACGAATATCGTGTAATTATCGCAACTGCGCATTTTGCGGTCCGACACAACAACAAAAAACAATGATAATAGATCATAAATAATACCGTCGACGATTGATGCCGTTTTCGCAGGAACAATAACAACGGCAATGTGCTGTGGAGGAGGCGCGCGGTGCCCAACCGCATACTTCTGGTGCACGGACTCAAAAAAATACCCGTAAACTGCGATATGATTTTCAATCTTTTCCGCTTGTACGGGAATGTGCGCACGGTAAAAGTTTTGAAATCTAGAGGCGTGCTGGTCGAGATGGGAGACATCGAAGCGGCCAAAAGATGCGTGAAAAACTTGCACTTACTTTCGTTGGACAACATTTTCCAAATGAAAGTCTGGTGAGCGCAGAGTTATAAATTACCGTTATAGAATAAAATATACAAAAAATAAATAAATAAACAAAAAACAAATCGTAGCATACGTACGAGCGTTACCATTGCGTATAAATGTTCTGATATTACCACGGTATCGTTCATGACGTGCACCTCGCGTATGTTTCAGCTATACCAGGATCAAGTTTTTCAACGACAGCGGAGAGTCGGATACACTGGCGGACGGCACTGCCGTTCGGAAAAACTATCGTTCGAGTAGGTTCAATATATATGGCCAAGGAGAAGCGCCGACCAGGCGCATAGAACAGAGTCGTGCATTGAAAGTAAGGATAATCGTAACGCGTTACGGATAACTGAAAACGAAAACTAAACTTAACTTAAAATTCGACTTCAAACTTAACTTCTTCTTTTTCTTTTCATTTCCAATAGGTTATGCGTACTTTCGGCATATCGATCGACTTGGACGCGGAAACGATTGAAAATAAGACGGTGACGAACGCAGTACGGCCCACTACAGCCACCCGTTGGTCGTCTTTCGTACCGACACTATTCGATTTCGTCGGAAAGCTTTTACTAGCAGCAATCGTTTCCTACTTGTTTCTCTACAGAGCGCCCGAGGTCCAGCCACCCGGTGCAACCATGTGTTCGATCGGTATCGTTGAAACGCAGAGCATCGAATCCGCGGCCGACGCGGTATTGCTTTTGAACCCCTCCACGACGTTCGACCCGTCAGGTACGCTACTTCTACTGCCCCGATCGAAAACGGTCGCTTTAATTAGTGCTTGGATTCCACAATTTTTTTTTTTCGACGTTTATTTATGATGTAACTTGCTACGATTACTGCGTGTGAATAGAAATAATTTTTTTTTTAAAACGACACGCAGTACCGATTCCGAATTATCACGTCGAATAGTTTTTAAAATAATTTTAATTTCCGTAGCTGCCGGAAGTACCGCCGAACATCCGATCGGTGGTCATCCGTACGCCGAGTCTGGACCCGACAGCAGTCCGTTGCAGGACACGCGCCAGAAACAATGGTCTGACGACCAGGACGATCGAAACGAAGAACACGCCGCCGTAGGTCTGCGCCGATCTGCCACTGACGCAGACCGGATCGCGAGCGTCGCGTTAACAATGATGTAGACAGTATAGCTTTAGGTGAATGTGCGTGAAGTTAGAATGTTCACTATTACTCCGATAAGCTCCAAAAGAATCTCAATGATTTGCAACTAGTTTTCAAAGCCAATAAAAATGGTTCCCCCTCCAAATAGCCCCCGTTAAATTTATCACCGTTACAAATATCCTTTGTTGAAAATATCCCTGTTACAAATATCCCAATTAAAAATATCCTATTAACAAAATATCCCTTAATACGTTATTTTTTTTTAAAAAAACATTTATAGATTTGAATAAAACTTTTATTGTTTTTGGCAATGTATATTTCGAATTGTCGTACTATTTTAAAATCAACATAATTTTTAAATTAAATATACATAAAAAATATTTTTTTTAAATGAAAAATTACACACGATGCCTTTTAAATATTTAAGTACAGTAGCATGTTCACAGTTAAGAACCACTTCTTTTAATTTCTCTCGTCTGTCCAACTTCCAACCATCAAAAGTATTAATCAGTTTTGACGTACCTGATTCTTCGTCATTAGTCGTATGACAGTGTCCTTTACATTGGTAATTTATAAATTCAACAAAGTGCCAAATATATTTACTTTCAGTTGATCGGTGTAAACATCCGTCGTATAAAAGTAGCTTTTTGCTTTTTTGGCTTTTTACAAAAATTAAATTTGACATATTTCGTTATCGTTTTCGTGGATAAGAAACGGCCACAACGCACACAAGTGTAATGCCGATACCTTAAAATCGAAAATTTCAACGGTCTGTATTTGTCAACGTATTTTATCATTCTTATTATTTCAACAAAATACAGGTATTCTTATTACAAGTTCTATTAGTACCTGATTACGCGGCTTATTATAAAGATAGCAAAAATGAAATAAACATAAATGACTATTATATTAAATTCTACTGATATACATTATATACTATGATATACATATGGTGTACACGTTAGTATGACTAACCTAGTTTACGAGAAGTTAAACAGTGGTTCTTAACTATGAACATGTTACTGAAATTAACTATTTGAAAAGGTATTACGTGTAATTTCTATGTATATCTTTATGAATTAAGGGATAATATTAGTGAGGATATTTTGTATATAGGATATTTTTAATTGAGATATTTGTAACCGAGATATTTTCAACGTAGGATATTTGTAACGGGGGATAAATTTAACGAGGGATATTTTGAGGGTGCACCGATATAAATACGTCCAACGTATTTTTTTATAGTGATTTCCTGTTAACACGGTATACTCGCTACATATGAAATGACACAGTTGTATTGGCTCATTCAAAATGGCACATTTTACCGCGCTTTACTGCCGTCGATATTTTGATAACAATACAATTATTATGAAATAATACTTTATACAAAATTTAAAATGATTTGAAATAAACTGTTCAGTTACATTGATTGAAATGTGATTTGAAACAGATTAAAACTAAATAATACACTTTAGCTGAACTAATGACTTAAATATTTTTTTAGTCGACAGTTCACCGTACATCTTAAGCTCAGTGACAGAAATAAAGCAAAAACAATAATAAATAATTTTAAGCAGTAATAAACTTTGGATGAAAGTAGCTGTTTATAAAAAGGACTTAATTTATTTCTGTTGTTGAACTCAAGATGTACAATTAAATGGCAACTAATAAAATATTTAAGTCATTAGTTCAGCTAAATTGTTTAATTAAATTTTTATCACTTTTACATCACAATTTAATCAATTTAACTAAATAGTTTGTTTTAAATAATTTAAAATTGTATGTAAAGTATAATTTGATTATTTTGTTATCGAAATATTGGCTGTAGTAGAACGCAGTAAAATGTACCATTTTGAACGGGCCATTTCATTTACATTGCTTATGTAGTGCCGAGATTATTTTTAATTATCAATTCATTATAATCGCCGATTCGTCCAATCGATTTTTAATACTTTTAGTCATTATTTCGCAACTTATTGGTAATATCAATAGAAAAACAATTACAGCATATTTTTTACGATCGAAGAGCAAATTTCAGTTCATGGTGCTTGTGCATCTGGCACCCATAATTAATTTAATGATTTTCAAAAGAATCAAATAATAATTGCGGTGAATTTGATATCTCATCCAATGATTATTAATATTTTGGTAGAGGTATCCTTATATGGTTTTACATCAAACTTGAAAGTTTATTTTCACATATGATTGAATCGTATAGATATTTAACTTCAATCAATTTTGTTTTATCTGTATAAGTAAATTGTCTTATTGATTACAAATAGTAAATTTATATATTCATACGCCTAAATCTTATCATATGAGGATCTTATTATATTAATTATGACTAGATATTTACTATATAAAGATCTATTGATATCAGTATGATAATTGCTTACTCATATACAACACTACTGATTCAAGTATAGCATGACTACATTACGAAATTAGCAACAAAATTAAATTAAATTGTTAAAGAATAATTGGATTTTTAAATTATCGAATACAAAGTCAGGGTACCAAATCCATAATATACCTTAATTATTATTATTTTTTTTCTGAAAATCATTGGGTGCCATAATACGTATACTCAAACATTCCGAATTGGATATTGCTCTGGTGTCACAAAAATTGTACTGCAGTTATATCTTAATAGCATATACTCATGGTTGTGAATAAGTTGCCAAATAAAGACACCAATATGAAACAAGCCCGAGGTTTCAAGTTCACCCATTTCAAACTTTAATTTTCCACTGTCATAGTAAAAAATATGTGTTGGGTGTGTTTATATCGGTGTTACGAATTACTGCGAATTAGTTGCAAAATATTATTTAACACTGTTAAGTTATAACATTAAGTGGGATTATTTCTTTCTTCACGCACGTGCTTCTCATTTTAATAAACGCAATGATTATTTTTATTTGCACAGTTTTATTTAAAATAAAATCTTTTTTAATTTTTCTATATTACTTATGCATGCTTATTCATATAATTCGTCCATAAAACCGGCCCAACGTACTATAAAACGTCCTCAAAAACTATTTTCGTATTACTGATCCATTTATATGTACATATTACATATTATGTAGTATAAACTGTACACACTCCTTTCCTCTCGCAGATATCGGGCATTAAACGTTATCAAAATTTATTTGAATTTCCTGACGGATTAGGCAAATTAGTACCACAGTTATTATCCTTAGTTCGGGTTCGATGAATTCATTCCGTTAATTTGGGAAACGGAAAACTTCTGTAAAATTTCAATAGCATGTGAAATCACTGTTTTAATATAGTTGAAGGATAGATCGAATATAGACAATTATCTTAAATGTCCACACAGCTAATCCTTTTTTCTTTACGTTTTTACGTGCCCACTTATATCGCAAATTCTTGCTCGCTTATTGATCTGTATGTGTATATCTGTATTTCTACGGTAAAGTGACCAGACGTCCCATTTAAACGGGATTGTCCCTTTTTTTATTCCGATTTTAAAAGATTGTCCCGTTTTAATCCCGTTATTTCCATATTATTTATTATATAATGCATTAATGTTTGTAAATAAAATATTGATATATGAAAAAAATGTAAACAGTTTTACTCCTATATTTATAATGTGAAACCCAAGTTAGAAGTAACAGATAACAGTTTTCATGGACCGAGCGTCAAGTCCCGATGCCGATGAACTATTCAAATTAGCAATAAGTATGGGACATGTTGAATAGCATAATATGTAGTTCTACGAATTAAAATTATATATTATTTATTAATTTATCATTAATTCTGTTGGATATTATATTATAGTGGTTAATCGTTAATATTTTTTGGTAGACACTGTTGACAGTTGATCTGTGAATTCCTTTCCGTGAAGTTTTATTTTGGAAGGTAAAGTAAAAATAAAATAATTGTATGTGATATAACAGAGATTTGGATTTAAACACTCAAGTATTGTGTGATATATGTGAATGTATATAAAAAAGGTTTTTTTTATGTTTTTTTTTTTGGGGGGGGGGGGAAGTAACAACTGTCCTATTTTTTTATTTTCTTAAGACTCATATGGTCACCATACTCTACGGTCTACTGATATATTAGTGAATATTATTCACTAGAGATAGATAGTCTATCTTAGACGGGACTTATCGTTCACTAAAATGAACTAGTTCAATTGAACTAGGTCGTTTATGAACGACATATCTCTATTACATATAGTTTAAACAGATGAATCACAAAAAATAGTGAACTAATCTAAACTTTAAATCGTAAATCGTTCACTGTGTATAGTAGTTCATCTAAATGTGAACTAGTTCATATCGTTCACTAAAGTGAATTAGCTTACCAATCAGTACATTTCGAGTAGTATTAGCGCTTTAAAAATAAAATTCATTTCGTTCGCTTGCAAAATTATAAGAATTTTAAAAATATTATGGTAGGAGTGTTGTACTTGAATAAACATACGTAAAATTTTTAAATAAATGATTTTATAAATAAATAATAGCTTAATGGTACACATATGAAGATCAAGACAATGAATAGTTATATTTTACTCACATTCCCACAAATAATTTTAAATGTCAAATACGTTTTAAAAAATATCTACTGTCTAAAAGTAAATAACGTTTAGTTTTACCGATTGGGGTAAAATTAACAATATTTAGCGAGATTTGTTAGAAATAATAGTAATTAGTTTTCATGAAAATAAATAAGAAATTTATATTAATACTATTTTGATAGGATACAATGGTTAAAAACATATGTAATGGCTAACAGTTAATTTCCGCCACATACTTGGGCTGTATTTTCTATTTCTACAACTCGCTCCGCCATGGCTTTTGAGCATGTTCTACTCTTCAAGTCCTAATATATTCAAACTTGTCGATGTTTTCAAAAAAGTAAAATGTGATATTTATGTACACATGAAAATTTCGTGGCTCTAAAACGTTGGGAAACATTAGAAAAAGAACAGTTCATAAAAGCAGCGATGACGCGATTTCAAAATGATGAAATCGATATAATTAACGATGTAAAAAAGTGGCACATATGACGTTTCCAATCACAAACGAAATGAATCGAGTGTCGACATGCTATCCGACCAGCCCTTTGTAGGATTCGACATACCGTTTGGACATTTTTTTTTGTTGGTCCGCGACCTAAACGATTTTCCATTTACCGGGACCGCGTTGGCAGGATTTCGCTTTTGGCCGAGGCACGGGCACGGCTACAGTGTCTCCGGATACGGGGTCCGTGATCGCCGCGATTGTCGCGCTACCGATAATACGTATTGTATCGCGACAATAGTAGTCGGAGCAGCCGCGTTAGGTTATGCGTTTTGGTGAAAAACGACGATGACGTTGACGTCGACGATCGCTACTATTATCGTTGTTGTTGTGCGGCGAATCGCGTCGTTTAAACGTCGGCAACAGTTCTATCGGCCGTCGTCTTGCACGGTGCTCGCTGGTAACCGCCGCCGTATTAAATCACGCAGAGTCGTAAAAACGTCGTTTTTATTTTTTTCCTTCTTCAGAAATCAATTCACCGCTCCGCGTAATGGGCGAGCGCGTGTGTGGCTGCGTAACGACTCGCCGCCGCATTGTTTACGATGCCGTTTTTCGGACGATAAATCCGAAAACGGTCAATAACGTGCCCGTCCAACGACCGCGAGGCGGGGGTGGGTGCGCGCGTAAATCTGACGGCAACCGATTAAAGCGGAAATCGATTTGAATGTTAACAACGGACGGTTCAGATAGCGCGGTAAAACGGTTTCTCGAAACTTATCCTCGAACGGAAAGCAGTGATTCGTTTGCCGACGTCTTACGAACGGAACGCAGAGCGCCGATCGGTCGTCGTCGGGGTCCACACCTCGTGCGGGGTCGTGCACGAAACGCGTTTTGGCGCCGGAGGGGGCGCTTTAAACTTCTCATTCTATACGGGCGCCGACTCTAATTTGATTTCAAACTTAAGTCGGTTGAACATAAGTTCAAATGTTTAATGTGTTTAATGATTTAGTTTATCGGAACTGTGCGAATTTGTTTAACGATGCGGTGACATAAAATGTATACCTTGAAACGGTTGTAGGTACGTATCACGAAATATAGGCGGGTCTACACGGGTCGATCGTGGTCGAACTCATTTCGCCGCACGACAGCGCGTCGAGACCCGACCGAAACCGTATGATGTTTACACGTTCAACCGTTTCTTGGCTACATTTCAGTCGAAATCGAAAAGTGTAGACGACACTTTTAGCCATGCGACGATGATCGAATTTTTCTAATCGACCAAATGCAGACTGTTTTTCGATTTTAATCGAATCGAATAGTTTAGCCATGCGACTAAGCCGAAAACGAGTTTACACGTTCAATTTGTTTTCGATTTCACCGCACGGCAACAGTCGTTCGACCGCGATCGACCCGTGTAAACCCGCCTCAAACAATCTATCATTATCACAGGTGCCCAACAGGTCATTCGCGATTCACTAGTCGTTTGTGATATGAGTTCAAGACGATCGCGAATTTTTTTTTCGAACTCTTTCGGAAAACAGTTAAAATATTTATTAATCTTCTGAACATTTTTATACATTTTTTTTCGGTGCACGAATAAGTATATTAAATTTAAAATAATGACTAATCAATAAACGACATACATGGCAATAATACATAGTAATAAATAACTATGAAAAACGATATTATACATTGAGGTCGAATATCTATATAGATATATTGCACATAATCTTATGTATATTTCGTATTAAATAGCGGTATTTATTGCTTCGTATAAATTGATAAGATGTATATTAAAATACGTGTTACGTAAAAATTGAAAAATTAAAGTTATTATCATAATTATTGATATTTTAAACGTATAATATATAAAGGAAGCGTAACATGCATGTATATAAAATATATTTTTTGCTCAGTTATAACCATTTTGTTTTTTTAAGCTATTGCATAGCTTTTATCGCAGGCCTGGTGTAGTGACTGAAAAAAAAAATTTCGTAACGAAAAAACGTGACCACTACTTTTGGAATCCCGTAATTAATGGAATATCGTAGTTGCTATGATACGAATTCCTGAATAACTAGAATAATACAAAAATTAAAAATTATATCAACTTCTTATTTATTTAATATGCAATAGCTTTATCGCGGCAGTCCCAGAATGCCACTAACCGTTATTTTTTTTTTTGATCGATCGAGATAACCTAGAAATCTAGAAATGTTTACAATTCGATCACAAGTCTTTAAAAGTCAGCCGCTCCTACCCTATAACAAAACAATTTAGTTTTTCTTTTCGGTTGATTTTTTTTTATTTATTTCAATGATCAACGATCGATCATAATGTAACAAATATAACGCACTGAAAATATTATTGTTTTTGTCCTAGACATTACGATAAGTGTCTGACGTAAATAATCCGAGAAAATACCGAATTGAATTAGCAAATAGTACCCGATGATAGCAAAAAACCGGCACGTGCAAGTAGTCGGTCGGAATTTCGGATGGAAAATAATGGTTTTAAATGTGCTTAATAAGAATGTAACGCTTTGTGATGTAAAAGGACATGGTGAGGTTCGCAGAAAATCGGGACGCATTACTTGAGCCATGATATACGCACAGAAAAAATATGGATATTGATCCTAAAAAAATTTTCTCGCTACGTTTGAACGGATTTAATTGATCCCTTACATGTTTATAACTTCTTATAAGACTAAAAACACAACACCGCCAGTTATGCATTTTCCGCGCGCTATAAATCGACCGATGCAGATTCAAGAACCATTGGTTGAACGTTCATCATCCTCCGTGTTGTATTTCGTAATGTTATTATTTACCAAATTGAACTTAAAATATTTTAAACGCGGTGTACACTGTAATCTCCAACGGATAAATATTTCAAACTTATTAGTTCTTAACAATTTTTTCCGGCGAACCGTTTAGTTATTTTTTTTTTCTCTTTGGTTTTCTTATTGTCTTAGAAGCGCATACCCGTAAAGTAATATTGTACATTAGGTGTACGCCGAAAATCGCAAATCTTCTGACGGGTGTACGGCGTGCGCACGTATCAACACACCCCTGATACTAACGGGACGTCCACCACGTTCTCACGGAAACTCGGCCGCCGACCAAATCGGACACCCCTGATCGACTCGTGTGCGGGTTTCTTTTTTTTTGTTTTTATTTTCTTCGGCCATCGCGACCGGTCGATACATTTGTAACATACGCCGTTCGGATTATTGTTCGTCGTTTGCACGCGCGTATTCGACGAAATATTTCGAAACGTTCGTGCGCAATCGAAAACCACTCATGACAAGTGGGAATCGTATTCGAAGACTTGCGGCCGGGGGCTTCGGTAGACGTAAATGTTTTGTCGGGCGACGTGCACATTTAGTACCCATCGGAAAACGGGTTGCGTTTTGCGTCCGATTAACACGCACCCGTCAGTCGGTTCCGGTTGTTTTTTTTTTTTCTTTCTAACACGTACGTGTGCGATCGCAGACGTGTGAGCTAACCCGACCGACAGTCTCGGCACTCTTGGGCAACGGACGAAATATGTCAAGCCTGGCCGCGAGCGCAAACAAATACTCAAACGTTGCGACGAGAAACACGATAAATCGCAATGGCGGTCGAAGGGTGGGGAGGGGGCAGTAGGGGCAACTTCCCCTCCCGTTCACGTAAAAAGTTGTCAAACATTCCATTTGTAACAAGTTGTGGCTACAATTTTGGTTCATGAAAGTTATCGGCAGAGGGTCGTTATTAAATTTACCATGAACTTAATTATTTAACGGCTTTCGCTGCACAACATAATATCTACAACCAGTTATTTAATGTAGAACTTGTACATTGCACCGTATAAAAAGCGTATTACTACTGCCGGTGAGTGTTATAATAATTTTAATAATCGAAGATTTTACATTGTAATTACTAAATATTTTAGAATTGTAACTAATAATAAGTCTAATAATAAGACAATTTGTATGCTTAGCTATTCCTATTAGTTTATAAATGTTGCCCCCCGCCCCGGTCCATGACTTATGTATCCGCCCCAGATAAATCGATAGCAATTGTTGTTGGCCACGTCCATCATCTACGTGGTACGTTTAATATCGGACATTAGTATCATAGATATAGTGCATACTGAACGCATAGCCTTATTTCTAGAGGTACCGAAAACGAATAAAAATCTCGACGTATTTGGTCTTCATGTTACATGATTTCGTGTTGCACAATAGTTATGCAAATAAGTACTGCAGTACTGGAACTACTTTTGTATTTGTTTATATAATAACGTATTTTATATTTGTCACACTTGTTTTGTTTAATACTAATAATAAAATTGAAAAAAAACCAGTGTGTATTTGTTCGTTTTCATTTTTTGCAGTCCCGTTATTTTATCAAATCTAACAGGAACCTCGTCTGTTGACGATAGTAATTTTTGCACTGTTAGCAAACCGCGGACAGTCCTAATTGAAGAAACAACGGCTGGCTCTCATTAGCGTCTGTGAGTGCGCCCCATACCCATCGTTTGACAAATTATATTTCCTGACGTACAAATCGAACGCTACGTATGAATAATTGTTTTAAAATTACCTCGCACGCGCAACAATACTGTAGTGTGAAAGCGAGACTAAACCGACGAATTTTCATTGTAGTATTCATCGAACCTATCGGCTTATATTACAATGCGTAATGACTGCTGGAAGAATATCTTATACAATTTTCGGCAAAAAATCTGTTATTATCGTCTAGGTTTTACACTATGATTAAACTATTTATTGTTATAATATAACTCATCAAAAATATTTAAAATATTTACCACGACTTTTGGCCTCTCGAGAGTTAGTAGTTTTTTCTATTTTTTAATCTAAATGAGCATATAGAATTGATTAAGCGTAGCAATAGAATATGCTGTAAGATCGTAATAGATTTACCGATGAAAAACAAATTTTCGAAGTAAATAAAATTAAAATTTTTCGCATTTAAAACCATGCTGCTGATTGCGATCGAAACACTCGAAAGTATTTTAAAATAATATATGCTTTAGTAAGTAGTGTTTTTCGCAGTCGAAACGTATAATTTAATTTTTTAATTTTGATTGTACGTTTAATTTAATTGTTTTTAATTTTGCAAATACTATTGCATTATTAAAAAATAATGAATAATACATTTTTTGATACGAAGTGTTATGGTGTTATAAACAATAATATACTGTTAAAATATTTTTATTTTTTTTTTTAGAAATAATATTTAATTGATGTTAAATTTATAAATAAATCTCAACTGGTTTTACATTTTTACTCAAAACAGATGAATACATTCAATAGACAGAATCAATTAAAATCTGCATAGGTACCAAAATTAGTTTCCTGTTAAGAACCGAATATCCATAATAAACATAACTTTCATAAACAAATTGTGAATACAAGCATTTTCAAACTCGATCAAATTCTTCAAGCTATATTAATCATACCAAATAAGTAAATACTTTATATAATCGATATTATGATTTCCGAATAAAATAAGAAAAGTTAAGTAAAAATAAATTGTTTTATTATTTTATGAAATACCTAACGTACATTAAATCTTTTACAAAGGTAACTAAAAAATCAGATGACGTATAACTATAATAGAATAATGTACAGAAAAAAAAAATTAAATTGAACATTATTAATTCTATGGTAATAGATAGAATTAATTTTTTTGCGGACAAAAATAAAATAGCCATCAGCACGCAGTGTCCCTAAGCAGTCATCAGTCCAAGCATTAACTTCACCTAATGTTGCATAACTTCAGTGATTAGATAAGAAATATTGTATTCGACATAGTAAAGTCGTAAACATTAAATTGGGATTTATTTTTAGTTTAATTTAGAGCTATGTTTACCCGAAATCGAAAGCAAGTTACATTTGTAAATTTATATTCGACTTAATTACGGCTAAACGTTTCGATTCTACGAGTATTAAAACCGAAAAGCAGTTTAATCTTGATCGATACCTATTAAAAATTCATATGGTTAAAAACAATCATGTTAAAAACTAAGTTGCACCCAATTAATGCTGTTTCTATAGTTTCAATCTTGTTGACGTTGCTTCTCCCATGTTGGTATTTTTCGTTTGAATACAAGGAAAAACTTTTTCTAGAGATATAAAATCTTATTTTTGTCTATTCTAAGATGATTAAAAAATAAATAAAGATTTCTAAAAAAAAAATTATATTAAAAGGTTTAATGATGCATCTGAAATGATCCTTTGTAAAATCCATTGGCGAGTCCACAAACGACGCTTTTTGGGTTTTTCTAATTTTTTAATTTTAGCAATTCTTCATATTTAAATCAAAAATTAATAGAATACCAATATTTTACGGGTAAAACATTTTGTTTGCGCTTACGACTAAAATGTAGCTAATTATAACTAAACAAAAAATATTTTCGATTGGGTTTGATTTTGACGATACTCCACGGGTAACATGACTGCGGAAAATTGTTGTGATCCCAGTGTGCAGTGGTTTCCAGACACGGCGCGCATTTCGCGTACTTCGCAAAACGTTCACGACCCGTTCCCGACCTTTTCGACGGCTTTTTCGCTCGTCGAGTTTGTAATATTTGTATGTCCGTAAACACATGACGCGTGTTAGTCACCATTGAAACTAATCAAATCCGATTAAAAAGACCAATCAATAATAATCGTGTTTACGAACACATGTTAATTATATAAATACTTTGTGATTACATATTTAAGAATTGCATGTACATACAAATACAGTATAACGAGTCATTGTATTATATCTAATTAATAAAACCATTATGATAGAGACGCACAACAACATTAACGATTGAAGACACGAAAAGGCAAGAGAAACGCTGTACGTACCGTTTCTCGTCCAGTCTCCGTAAACAGTGTTGTGTCGTGCGCCTCCGTCAAGTATTTGCCGAAAACGTAAGAAAAACATCAAGTCATATTTATTACGTTGAATTCTACCATTTCTGGTATCACGAACCGACTGCGCGAAGACGAGGTAAGAAAATATGTTTCACAGAAATGTCAAAGTCACGTATGTTCCTGGTAAGGCGATTAAAGTGTTCAGCTCGTTTTAAATGTTTGTGTCTCCCCATTGTTCGCTCAAGCTAAATCGAATTTATTACAAATTGTTAATCATTAATTTTTTTCTTTTCCTGTTCTCCGGCCATCGCGGCCTGGCACACCTGGTTCGAACGGCGCTGCCGTCGGAGGGTAGCGGACCGGCGCCGGCTCGCAACAATCTGGACCAGGGGTCTCCAAACTACGGCCCGCGAGCCAGTTTTAACCGGCCCGCAGCAACCATAGGACGGTAAATGAATATAGATATTATAGATAAAAAAAATTATTTCAAAAATTATTAAAACTACAGTATATATATATATATATATATATCATCGTTTAAATTTATACCAATTACATTTAAGTATGTTGTAGACGACATTTTATAAAAAGATTTAAAGTAAATCTATATTTTCGTAACATTAAAAAACATGTGTGTTAATAAACTTTTGGCCCGCCAAGAGAATTTGATATTTCTTGTGGCCCTTGAATAAAAAAGTTCGGAGACCCCTGATCTGGACGACCACCGTCGCACGGACACGCAGTCGGTGGCATCAAGACAGTGCGGTTCACGTTCGCGCGTACGCCTCGGAGGATGGTGGACAAGTCGTCGATCGTAACGCGTTACACACGCGTACACGAAGCCGAACTCGCGAACCCGCACAAAGACCCGAGACACGTTCCGCGCGATCGCCGTCCCGGGGGGGAACAGGCACGGGGACCCCGGTCACGCGGAGGTCCCCGTGTACCTGACCACGCCCCCCCTCCCCTGGCGCTGAGACGTCTTTGTCGCGTTACCGCTCGCGCACACCGGCCCTACATCTCGCGCGGTTTACAATTATTATTTTTCTACTTATTCGTTCTCTTCGCTCCGGCCGAGGAGCAACGCAATGAAATATCGTTTCCCGTTGCATCGTCCGCGTCCCGGCTCTCGCGATTTGCTCGGCGTGTGTTTTTCATTCACGCGGCCTCGTGTCTCTGCTGGGCGCGCGTTTACGTGTCCAGTTGTACGCGTGCGCGGTGCCGTGACAACCGGGGTGGACGGCGATGTCTAACGTCCGGGCCCCCGTCATAAGGGTAAACTCGGAGGGTATTTTTACCGCGAAATAACTGAATAGCTCGTTTAACGTTAAGCAAGTAGTGAGTAGTCTTTATCGAAAAAAGTTAAACTTACCAATAGTTGAACAGTTATGGGGCCCAATACTTACCTTACCCTAACCGGTGGTTGCGTCCGAAGACCGTGAAGTTATCCGCGCCGTTGGTGTAACCGGTGCCGTAAACCGGGTGCTGCGAATCTAGCGATCGTTGTAACAGAACTTTCAATAAACGATTTGCAGAAGTATTGTAAAGTAAATTAGCAAACATCTGGAAATGCCGATGCGTATCATTTGTCCCCGTCTCTCTACTCGCCGATTACTCGAGTCCTTCCGGCGCACCAACGCTACCCACTATTCGCTATTGTCCACAAGTGTAACTTCGACGTTACGAAGAACGCCATGAAAAATATCAAACAAAGTTGTTGTTGTTTTTAACCGTGGTTATACACTTAAATTTTTGCGAAAACTTTCAACCCATGTTACGTTGAAATATTATAAAAACAATTGACAAACCATTGGATGTTATTGGACTCAAACATCGATGACGATATTGGAGATTGTGCTCAGTATTATTTTATTATGTCAGTTACACGCATGACGAAATACGATGTAATTGTTACTCTAACTGTATTATAAATTGGGCTTGTAAATTTGAAGTGGTTATATATTGAAGTGATTTAAAATCAAGTCTGCGAGCAAACAAACCGATTATAGTGCGTGTAAGCGGTTTTAATGTAAACGTTGTCGAAGTACATTCGTAATTACACGTTATATAATACGTTTTTAACAAACACAAAATCTTCAACGTATTTTACTAAGATGTTTTTAATTATCTGATTATACCGGTTGAGATAAAAAGGTAAATAAAAACTGAGCCGTCGCGGGACGCCTGGCAGATGTGAAACATCAAAAAATTTCCTTTTTGTAATAATGTTGAAAATAGATGGTGAACAAGATGACTATGAAATAACTTCTAAATTAATGTCATAAGACTATTTTGTTTTTTACTTGCATATGAAGTAATTAAAAAATTTACAAAGACGTACAAAAATATACAAATATAATAACGCAATAACTCTAATCAATATTATCTGTTGCTTCATCAGTTATTTCTTTGACAGTAGCAGTGGATGCTTCTAATGGTATAATTGCTGGTATCAATGTAATAATTGGACGATGATAACTGAAATATGCAACAAAGTACGTGACATAACGTTATCAAGGTACTTTGTGAATACTCCATCTATAGCAGTTCCATATCTTGCTTCTCTTGGATCGTTATTAATATGCAAACTAAATTTTTCTTGAAGGAATGTAATTAACGGTAATGAATTGTCTCTAGCGAAATTGACATTAAAATCTCCTGCTAAAAATAATGGCAATTTATCCAAATTCTCTTTCAAAATCATCGATGATTCGTGATCTTTTTTTTTTTTTTGTTTACTTTTATATTCAACGTAATATACAAACAATATATTATACGTTTATAAAGTAGTCGGTGGGTACGCCGATAATGCGTGCGTAGAGAGGAAACCGCCGAGCTTTGGCGAATTGAGCCGACAAGCTACGAGTGGGGCGTCGCCACGCCGCAGTCGGTCTCACTACTGTACCGCGCCATAAGATGTTTCACATCAAAAATAAATCAAATAATAGATTTGACAATGCGTCGTAACGAACACAATATTTATCTCGATCGTTGATATCGTCGTTTAATCTGACCCGGTATCGGAAGCGATTCGAGGAAATATGTAAATTTTAAATCGCAAAGCGATTCGAGTTATGATTTCTTCTAAAAATGCCAGGAGATTTCAGCAGAGCAACCGCGGTTAGCAATTCACGCGTAAAACCACGACTGAGTATGCTATCCAGGTGTTGTACCCTTAGCAGGACGTCCACAATTGCGAAAGTAATATGCAGTTATGCCGTGTACAATCGACCAGTGGCGGTCGGTCCACGTCCTGATCCTGATCCCGGTGGCAGGTCCTGGTCGACAGCATCGGTATCGGCGGGAGATCAACGCGTGCACGCCGTATCCACGGGGGTACGCCCGAGTGCCAGTTAAAACGTTCAGTGATTTGTTCCTCGTAACGATATCGTTGTCGTTTCCAAGCGAGTGTTACGTGCGGGCGCGCGTATGTGTCTCGCGGCGATTTCGACTGGCCCTCGAACGCCATACGCGAACGGTCGCGGACGAGAACGACGAGAAGTCTTCGACGTCGGACGAACGCGGTTCGCTGCGTTTTCACCGGACAACAATACACCGCGATGCCGTTGATCTCGCAACAACGATGTGATGATGATGATGATGATGAAACGTTTTAAGATCCTACGGGGAAAGTACAGAATCCACCGGTACGCGCATTATTCATAATTATAATGGTTTGGAAAAAAAATAAATAAAAATAAAACACACGTTACAACGTTATTATCATATCATATTGGCCGCCCCCGAGGATATAACGCCCGCGGTACGGATCGTCTACGTTTTTGGTTTTACTCGCGCGGTCATACGTCTCCGCGGCATACATTATACCTACGCCGCGGCGCGCGTCCTCTCTCGCCGCCCGAACCCACGAAAACCTTAATATAGTTATAATGCACGCACCGACGCGTTGAGTTTCGAAAACGTTACGGCTACGTTGAAACGATGATATCATCGGTCGGTACATCGCGGCATCGTGTTGTGTGCGTTGCGCCGGCAAACACAAATAACCAACAGGTAACGTGACGTTCAACTCGTTCGTTTGGCCCACTCCGTCGGCTGCAGGACGGTTTACTCGCGTCGCGCGAACGGATCCGTACGGAGACGCGTCAGCGAGCCAACAGAATCCAACCGATCGCGGGTTTTCGACCGTTCGGCTGAATCACTTAGCATATGACTCAGTATGTCCGTTTGAATAATTCAACGTTCGCGTATAACACAACGACTCCTACCGTATGAGCGATCACGACGGACGTGTTTACGTTCACTTTAATTTTGAACCTTAAAAGAGCGGTATTCGTTGACGGATGGACTTCGGTTTTCCGAACCGACTCAACTGGATAAAAAAATAATTCTTTTCGATTCAATCCGAGTGGTGCATTCCGGATGACTAGGCACATTTCCCTAACCATTCGAGACAAATTCGTTTTCTACGTCATCTCGTTCGGTACCACGAGATCCAGTGTTGTTGAACTCATTCTGTTTGAACTTCGAGTCGCCTACATTATCGTTGCACTGGTGAACGGTCGCCGTACACGGTTGTAGTCAAAAGTGTTGCAAGCTCGTGAATTTCGGTTTGTTGTTATACTTACCCGAATCCTGTTAAACCGTAGTACGTGTACGGTATGCCGTTTAATCAGATAACACGCGATTTCGAGTGCAAGTACCCGAAACGCGTGCAAAAGAGAATCGGCAACAACATATAACGCTGTTTACTATATATATATATATATATATACAATATCGTACGTACCCACGAATTAACTGATCAATGAAGTCGATGTGAACACATTTAATATTGTTAATTATACAACAAGAGTTAATCCACGAATACGCGTTTTTTTTTTTTTTTTACACTGATAATAATCAGTAAACTGCGAGTTAACTTATACTTTGTCCGAATTAAATCGAACATCTTAACAGATGCCGTGTAGATTATCTTCGTTTTATTCTTGAAATATTCAAAATTTTCCTTATTCGCCGCCGCACAACTTGACGAGTTTTCCACCGCACACGTAGTCAGCATACGTTGAGTTTAATAAATTGAATCTATAATTACGATAATATGCAAATAAATGGTGTATGAACACATTTCGTTGCAGAACGTTCGATACGTCGAGGCAAAATAATTACCGCACTATAATTATACATATTAAAATAGCTGTTTGCCAAAAACGACTCCTTCGCCGTCGGAAGTTTTAACGGATAGCTTAAAGTAAAAAAATATATATAGTTCATTAGACCTTACTTGAATTCGATATCGCATGACGCGTGCGATGTCTGTAATTGTTCCTCGTATAACAGGTAAAAACCTTTTACTTTAAATTTATGAATTCATTTTTATTTTTTTATTCCCTCTTCGAATAAAATTAACATTCCGTTCGCGACCTTCGTTGTAGAGGGTAATGCGGTTATCAACCAGTTACCGAGTTACCGAGTCATCGGTTTGCATTTAAATATTTGTTTTTACGGAGTCAATTTTTTTTTCCCCCGCTGATTTACGACTTATATAATGAAGATTTTAACGTCTGCAGAAAACGTACAACATCAATTTAGAAAAAAAAAAGAAAGAAAAAAGTAGACGACTGAATTATAATAATTCGAACGTCACTAAGTTTCTGATTGTGAAGATTTATTATTCCGATCCGGCCCAAAGTGACTGAAAGTGGTGACCTATATTCTATTCCGTACGAAATCGTTATTTTTAAAGTGCGTAAGTAAAACGCACGATTAATTACTGACGACGTCGCAACGAAAACACAAGCCTACACGTATCCATTTATAATAAATAAGACGTTTCGTTTAATATACTTATTCACGTCTACATAATGATATACCGAGAAGGAATAAATAATGTCATATTCCTATCAAGACGTCAGCCGCAAGTCGATGGTTAAAAGATATGTAAATAAACCAAACGGGTAAATAATGTATTCACGAATAATTGTAGATGAAAACGGTTTGTTTCCGAATATAAAAAAAAAAAAAAAGGAAACAAGGTGAACTATTTGACGTTCCAAGACTGTCTGTCGTGTCGGAGGACCATATTTATGATATTAATTAATAAAGCCACGGTGTCAATGTGCGTGCAAATAATAAGTTGTTCGAAGATCGCGAACGCAATTACGGCGTATAGTTCGCGAATCGGAAGGTTTACGTTGTTCACGCGATCACTGGTTACCTACTAAATCCAAACGGTTTTCGTAGCGCGCGCGTTATCGACATAGCACTTGAGTATAGGTTAAAATTTTTGATTTTCTTCGCCCACTGGACTATTGAAATCGGATCAGTTGTGTTGATCAGCCGCGACGTGAATTTCGCTCGTTTGTAACGGTACGCAGGAAGAAAACGAACACCACGTTGGTAATCAACGGTCGACGTTTAATATTATAATTGCAATGGAAGCGATACGGGTGTTGCAGGAGAAAAATAAAACAAAACAAATAATGCGAACGCGTATGATACCGATACACGATACACGCACATTGCACTTAACGCGTGCGGTAGATGTACAGACATGGCCGAGTGCGGTTTGCGCTGCACGTCGTAGGGTGGTCGATTCTACGTTGGTGGGATATAAGTGCACCGAAGAAGACATAAAATATGTAAACGCGGCACAGCGGTACGCGTAATCGTATTATACGTGCGCATGCAAAATGCAGCGAACGGTAAAGGGAGACGTAAATAAATTCTCTCTCCTGGACGTGAAATTGTTCGCAAAATAAATTAACCGATTAAAATCGTTATCGGAATGGTTTACTGCCTCCACAATGCCAGCGTACGTTTGATCAGGATACAATTAATTATATCGCATCGTATCGATTCGAGCAGTATGCGCGAACCGTTAGACAATCTCGCGTACGTACAATAAGTTTTGATTTGGCGAGTGCAGTACGTTTACAGCGTTTCGTCCGACTGTTCGGGTACAACTGTTGAAACACTTTCTAAATCAATAATTTGAACTGCACTTATAACATTGTCCGTAGATGGTTCGTATAAATTCATGTTTAACATTCCATTTGTGAAGAGGTAGTAATTAACAAAATCTCTATGAAAATGAAAACCGCTAGCGAAGAGGACATTTTTATGATTATTTTTGTCGATATAAGTTTATATCGTTAAGTGAAATCACAAACTCGACTGTGACGCAGTAGGGAAATAAAACGAATATATTCGTTTTTATTTTTAAACATCTAGCATTTTCTCTGAGAGTATTTGAAATAATTTTCGATGGTAGGATGCGGATAAGTCTATTGACGTTCATACAATCAAAATATGAACGTATCATTTATGCACTGATCCTTGGCCTAACCGTTTTTCTTTTCTTATATCGTTATTGCACACAATATGCGTGTGGGAATCGCAGCTGAACACAAACGCAGTAGTGCAACAGTTTTACTGCGAAAACGAGACAAGTGCGCGATCACATATCCAGACGATAACTTCGTGTGGGTTACACGGCGATCGCTCGGAAAGCCGATTAGACGATTGCAGGATATCCCGGCTTAAAGGTGCTCGCGAAAACGGGTCCGTGATAAAGCCGATGTCGATCGGGTCGAGTGGGCGTTATCGTATAAACGATATTCGTTTCGATCACAGGGAACGAGCAAACGAAAAAAAAAAAAAAAAAAAAAAAAATACGAGAAGAATCGGTGAAAACGAGCGACCTGTAGAAGATGGTAGGAAGAACTGGTGGAAAGCGCACGGACCGTTCGATTGAAATGTTAACCTAACCGTTTGATTGACCTAACCTATGTTGTGCACAGCGCCAATCATAGCAATACGCTGTGTTGAACGTTGGCGGTGCGCGCTGTCACCGTACCAATATCGAGCCGATGGCCGTGATCGCAAGCTGATGATCAGCAATGATCGCAATGACCACGGGAAAAGAGATCGAACAATAACCAGTGCACGTCCGTCCGACCGTTGCCACTGCTGCCGAACGTACGCGTATGCGCGCGCGGTGCGAAAAAAAACAATGTCTCGGTAATTGACTAATTATACCGGCGAAGAAGAAACCGTGTAGGTGAATACGCCTACACGTTATACTCGAACGACTGCGCCCGATGAATAATGCATACATGTACACGTGTACGCACAATGCAACGTAACGTATGTATTTAAATACACAAAATGTGCAATACACGATGCAGCATATAATGCACTCAAGGCGTTGGCTGCATATTTGCCCGTCTCATCGCGGTGCATGTGAAAAAGTGTGTGCTCGCGTGTACGTTTATAAACGCATATCTACGTGCGCGCGTGCGTGTTGCCGTCGATCAGCGAAATACGTTCTGCGGATGACCCAGTAAATTAAAAGGTGTAATCAACACTGGATCTTCACACGATGTTCGCGCACGCTCACACGTACGCACTCGTAAACAGCATACCGTTTTTATTAACGTTTGACTTGGTAGCGATAAATAGTAGTCATCGTCAATATTATTATTATAATTATTATCACGATAATTATTCTCGTTCTTGTTGTACGATAACGTGCTAAGTAAGTGTGCGTGTGTGCGCATATATGTATACGAGGAACGCGATACATACTCTTCGTGTGCGAAATTAATTAAACAGTTAATGAGAAAATCTCGTGAATCGATCCGATTAACGGTTGCCGATCGTACGACTATGTAGGTATATATCATAATACGATTATAATACGAGAACTATAAGAGTTCTACACGTATACGAGCGTATAGACACGTAAACGCGTAGTGTGCACTAACGTATGTTATATCCATTAACACTGTGTGAACCTGAAAAATGCATACAACCCCGAAAAATGCGTATATATTTATAATAGGTATTCCACGAACATTTGTAATAACGCACTAAAAAATTCATTAGGTATTTTTTTCGATTTTTAAATATCAAGTGGTTTTTGTCTGGAACAATTAAATTAAAAAAAAAAAAAAATATAATTACTTTCGTACATTTTTTTTTTTAAAACTACTTCACGGGTTCAAGATCATGAGTATTCATTTACCCGTTGTTTCACGAGATCTTGCTTCAGATTTTCGAATAAAAATATTGTTATAATTAAAATCCTGTTGGCGAGTAAAAATACGATTTCGACTTCTAATTTTTAAATACCTTGAAAATACTAAAATTCGCGAAAAAAAGATGAAAACTACTTTGAAATGCAAAAAAAATAAAAAATTAGGCAAAAAAAACTTTCTTATGGTCGTCGAATTGTATTCGAAAATAATTTTTACGATTATCGCACGGAAACCTTATGGAAATCAATGCAAAGTGCGTTAAAATTGCATTTCTAATTATTATTATCGTTATTACGTTTATACCGCGTACTGCGCTCTGGATTCGAACGAACAAAATGCGAATCAAGTAACATTTAACATTTTAACGTTCGATTTTTGCGCACTGCGGCTTTGGCTTACTGACCTTTGAGTTCGCTTGAACGAAAAAAAAAAAAAAACGGAATATTGTTACGTGGGATCCGCGAAGATAATGAGAATACAAGTCGTGTCGTAAGCTTCGTCGCGGCGGAGATTTGCGACGACGATAAGCTTCAATAATTGAGACATGCGCACGGCTGCGACGGCGCGGTGACGGTCGTCCACGACAGAAGTCTGTGCCCGTACGTATTATAATTATTGTTATTATCACTGATGCAGATAGCATATCATTATAACCATTATCAATATATTATTCGTGCGAGTGGGCGCAATAAATTGTACGCCGTATCTCATTGATCCGACGACATTGCTGAGTCCCGCGGTGTAATTATACAGGTATCCGTTGGATAGCCCGACGACGTTATGCGGGTGCGAGATCGTTATCGCTCAATTACGTAGCGGTCCGTTCGTCCGACAGTAACATTTGCATTGTGATTTATTATTATTACTGTTACGGGTTGTGCGATGAAAGCGAGACGCGACCGCAAAGGATTGTTTTTATTTGTTTGTAAATTAAGGCTTCAGCAGCGATGGTGATTTGCCCGTCATACGATATTACATTTAGTTGGTAAATTGCACGGAGTGCTCGTTTCGTTTATACAACACCAGGTTTGCGATGTAAAAATTAAAGTTTACTTAGAACATCGATGGCGGTTAGAAAGTTGATCGTCTTCGTCGTATGGTCTTCCTCGAGGGATTCTTCTGCGTTGCGTTGAATTGTTCGCATTCATCGATTATGCGTTTCACAGTTAGTCCTTCGAGGCATACATAGGTTGCGCTTTGCTTATTATGTAAAAATACGTTAGCCGGGCACGTGCGGTTTTGATACGAGTGATCGGTGCGTTTTGTATCCGGTTAGGATTAGGAGGCGCGTGTTATTTTCTAATATTTTTTTGTTAGTTTTATTTATTTATTTTTTTTTGAAAACTCTCTGCGGAATAATAATGTTTTCTACGATGATACGTATTATCATGTTAGTGTATAACCTGTCGTCACCGACACCGCTTGCAAACGTTGTCCTGTTGCGGGACGGACGCAACAATACCCACGTTTAATCAGCGTGTTTGGAATAGCATTGTTGCGTTCGAATCAAACTCGTTTTTACTCGTCGTCGTTAACGCCAGCGGATATATTACATTATTATTATGTACCTACGCGCGTGTCGACACGTCGTCAATGTTTACACAGAATATTGTATTGTTGTCGCGTTCGCTTCAACGCCGTCGCCCGGTAATTATTATTGTCGTACGCGAACTTCCGTGCGTTACGTTGCCAATTAAACCATGGATTAGTTCGCATCAGAAAATGTTTGGTGAAACGACGAATGGCACTCGAACGCGCGTTTATGTGTTCCCTAGCAGTCAGTGCCGTGCATAGGGGAGGGGCGCAAGAGTCGGGCCCATAGCGACATTTCCGATTCGATCAAAACATTTTATGCATATTGTACTTTGCGTATACTTTATTATGCAACGACGAGGGGTTATGTGTTCGAATAAAACGTGTTCGAATGAAAAAAAGCATATGTCCGGATGAATTTTTGTTCGAATAGTTAAACTCATTCTTTAAATCAACCATATTATATTAGAATATTATTTATTTATTAATTATTTATATAGTGAAAAAATTATTAAATGTATAGGTATATCGTCAAGTAAAATAAATAAATGTATATACGAGTATGTTCAAGTTAAAAGTTTAAATTGTACGCAATGCCTCTACTCAATGTTATTTTTATTAGACGATATCGACGAGGTAAACGCGCCATAATGTTAATTGTTAAATTGTCTTAAATAACCGTCTTTCCCTGGTTATAAATACAAAGTTTTCGAATAAAAATTCATCCGAACATATGCTTTTTCGAACACTTTTCGTTCGAACACATTTTATTCGAACATATAATTTTTGAACACGTAACCTGACACCTTATCCAACCATCAACCATGGTACGTACGTCTGTTTTGTGGTATAAGATATTACTTCACTGACTGTTGGCTGTGACTGCCTGATAGCGTTCTACAACACTAGGTCGGTGTAAAACGTTTTTGAGGGATCAACGAGGAAACGTTAGATTATTCTCAGGACTTGCGTCAAGCGTACATTCATCGTAACATATCTCTGAGTATTGCGAACTGCTTATTAAAAACAATAGAAAAACGAATTTTACACAATATTCGAATAATGAATCGGTTTTAATGGGAATTCCTCAAAAAGATGTTGAGTCTACCTAGTGTCAAAAAATGCTTAAATTATTAAACGATGTAATAATAAGTATGTACTGAAAAACTAAAATTCTGGGCAGGGTACGTTTTACTTTTTCACCAACAATTTACCTTTTATTTTTCCACCAAATGATATTTTGACGGATACCCGTTTCCAAAAACCAATTTCTATTACACAACTCACTAGTCTAACATATTTTACACCATATTATGTGTGTTAGATATTTATATAGTTTATATTGAAATCTGTGATGAATTAAATGTTGTGGGCTAGTTTAAACATCATAATAAAGATACGGTAGCAATAATATAATAAGTTCACACCAGTACCGAAGAGATGAAGCGTTATCATAGTTTTACAGCATAATATAAATTTATATTTATAAATCATAAGGCTAAACATAGTACAAAAAAAAAAAAAAAAAACGAGTTTCCTTCGTGTACTTATATGTATTTTTATGTGGATTAAACGAGATAAATCAATGACAATCTACTTACTTGATATTATACGACTATACGAGTATTTCAGTATGCGGATAGTTTAGATGCGTAGGTAACGTTCCGTAATTCCAAGTGTCATTTTTCTTTGAATACAGTAAATAATTATTGAGAGCAATCGTGTGAAAAAAGCACTATTACTATACAATTTTAAATTGTTCATTGGGTCGGTGAATAAATCAAAAGCAAATACTCGTTGGTGGTATATTAACAAAAACTAAAAAAGGCTGTTTGGCAAAATTGTATACACCGATAATGAAGTTTCATCCAATATATCGATTTTACATAACCACGAACCACGTTCACCGGCCACCATCGAAAAACATATTGTAAACTCAAATTGTAAGAGAAAAGCAATCGATGATCCGTGGACTAAGCAAAAAAAAATAATTTCAAAAGAAATATCTGAAGTGGAAGGTAAATATAAATTTACAAACTATGATATTAAAATGTTAAATTTTAATAACAACAATATAAAATAATGGTTAATAATAAAGCGTGAAAATGTTTTTAATGTATTTTTCATATTTATGAAAAAAAAAAAATAAAAATGATTTCGTGGAAACAGGTACTAGTCAAAATATCATTTGGTGGAAATGGGTATTGATGGAAAAAAGAAACGTACACCTTCGGTGGAAACGTGTTACGCTCACAATTCCACAATCTCTATTTACTCTGTTTAAGTTATAATTAAGACCACCTTACCCCATCGAAATGTTTAGTTATAATAATGCTAATGGAAAATTGAGCCATAGCGAAAATCATTCCTAAATACCTTACTGCTAGCAGTCATATATAACTTGTCTTTAATATTGTAAAACACACGATGTATTGTTTCTCCCTTCCGTCTGCGTAATGATTACGTGACATGTTTTAAAGTATTATTTGCCTTTATCGAAACAAATTAGAAATAGCGCGAGTTCTAAAAACAGTCTAGCTGACACGCAACATTACGGTTTTTTCAATCGTGCGTACATTACGCCGATGGTATTGTTGATTGTTCAAGAAAGAAGGAAGTCACATTTAATAATATAACACTGCACAACGTGTTAATATGATACATTTTAATTAGTAATTTGTTTCACTTTTAATGAGGAAACGATACAGTTTTGTCCTGTAACGGTGAAAGTTGTTGAACGGTGAATATAGAATTCAAATGCGAATAGATTAATTAAAATTGAATTCGGATCAGTGGACAATTTATCAACATAAATGTACATACCACATACTGTACCACTGCATGAAAATGCCAAAGAAAATCTCTGCACCAGTTAATGTTGGATACCTATCACTGCGCGGTAGGTTTTGAAGATTTAAATATTTTATTTCCCAATGGTTTTCACGATTGATAAGTTGACCGATATTTTTACGTAACTGTAAGGTTTTTTCCATCTCTTACCTAAAATTCGGTTTCCGCGAGATTATAACATGCTCAACAAGATTATTGTGTAAAAAACACTTTATAATGTATAGACCGATTAAGCGGTGGGGTGCTGATGGAAAATCTCTGCCATATTTTTAGCATTATTGGCATAACTACGTACACACGAGCACTTTACTTGTTGAAATTACCGTAAATCGATTTTGGTTTGATTTTTGAAAACAGTTTTGATGTGCCTTAGATCCAACGTATGATACCATCGCGAATTATATGTCGTTTCAAATATAACTTTACCTATACACATTTAATAAAATAGTCATGGTTTGAAGTCACTCGTTATTTGTTTTATGTATTCTACAACAGTCCAGTTATCACGACGCATGGTATACATCGATACGACAAACATTAAAATTGCTGTTCTGAAGCGAGGAATGGTAGCTGTCTACCATTTGAAAACGATCGTAGCATAATGTATTTTAACGAATCGTAAAGCTATTAAATGCATAAGCACATATTTATGTTTTATATTTTTCGAAAAAGAAAATAACCGATACATTTGGCAGGAATAATATTATTTTGATTTTATTTATTTATTTATTTTAATATTTAATTGCGCTGCGAACAGATACCGACATACAAGGACGGATTTACGTTTTTATCGTTTTTATTGCATAACTTTAGGTTCCGCAATACCGTCCAGCGACGACGTACCCTTCAGAACACACCAAATTATCTGCTAAATCTTAATAGCACGCGACGATGGGATCACATTTTATTTCTGATGATTACTGTGCCCGAGGATCGTTGAACGTTGTTTAATTTATGCACACGTGAACACGTATCGTATAATTCTAGCTGTTGCAAATGCAAATGCGCGTTTGCGGCCGCGGTCTCGTCACATCGCAGAGCAGTGTAATGATATTCATAAATTACGTTTTTGTAATTATTGTTATTACGATCTGTCCGCGGTACAAAACCTGACGGTTACAAATACGACTAGTGGGAGGAAAAAAAAAAACCCGATCGCTCGTGAAAATACAACGCTCAAGTCCAAGGACCTATTCGAAAAACGTTAAGTGCCCGACCATCACGCCCTCAACCTAAACGGAATCCGTGTTTGGGATCACCCACGGTGTAGGTAACGTTTTACCGAGCTTTCGGTAACGCGCGATCCCGGTCGAGTCGCCGACTCGTTCGGGTCGGATCGCGAACTGAACGCCGACGATCCACAGCAGTGTAGGTCACGTCACACTGATCCGCGACACCAAACGCGGTCGGTCAACGTCAACGATCGGTCGCGCGAAGATCCCGTACGACCGTTGCCGCGGTCCGTCTCCACCGCGTCCCCTTGTCCGGCCGTACCGGCGTGTCCAAATGACGTACGCGCGCACCGCTCTCCGGTGCTTTTCTGTTCCGAACTCAATTCCAATCAAATCTTCGTGATTTTACCGTAAGTTTAAAGTTTATTTCGTTGTGTTTTCTTGCGAGGTTTGCGCACCAAAGTTTCTTTTCTGTACCAATTGTTTGTTCGGTTCTTAATCGTTTAATTGCTTGTTTATTATTTTACAAACTATACTTCGATAACTTAATTGAGTGGTTTAGGTTATAAGATTTTTTTTAAACATCGAAAACCTGAAATCGAAAGAAAAATTGCCTCGTAAATTTCACAGGAAAGCAAAATGATATAAACTTACAAGTTAAAGCACGAAAATTAAATTTAAATTAAAATTAAAAAAAAAAAAAAAAACATTGAAATTCTGGTCGTCACTATTATCATAGTTCTGTGGGCTATAACGTCATGAATTCTACAAAAAACATTTCCCGCTAAAAACCATTCGTCGTGAGCGAGCACTGTGTCCGTTTCGTAGGGACTTGAACGGTCGACACGTACTGTTCGTGTCCGGAAACACTATTGCGTGGAGTGCAGAACAACAAAAATAATAACAACGATGCGATCCTCGTTGCCGTGCGTGTTACAAATCAACAATACTCACAGTTCACCTCTGCCTAACTACCTATTGTTACGTGGTCTCACACTTGATCCGTATGATTGCGAACGAGCAATGTTGCACGTTAACGAGTTCAGATTTTGGAGGAAGAGGACGAAACGTAAAGACGATTTTAACCGGGTAACTTGGGTAGTTACTTGACGAACCAATTTCTTTTGTTTTATCTTCTTTTAACCTAACCAGTCAATTTTTTTCCACGATTAATGCACCTACGACTAGGATCGGTTAGCTTTATCTTTATTGAAATTCTGAAGAATAATCGAAACACATAAGTATAGATTTTTTTTTTCTTTTGCACAAACTATTATAATTTTACAAAAACCATCGGAACACCATTTTTTTTTTTTTTTTTTATTAAAATATATTACAATCTGTTTACACATAAAACAATAAGTAACAATGATGATAAGATTAAAGAAGACATGAAACACATGAAGAGGAGACTGTCCAGTGACAGAACCTCAGAAAATTTGAGTTCGGGCATTGATTTTATTTTATTAATTAATTTATTATTATTATTTTTTTTAAAATTAATTTTAGATTTGGATTAGAAGGTCTCTAGCCCAATTTCTTTTTAACCGTCGAGGAATATTAAGAGGTAGTGTGAGAGAAGACATGTTTTTGATAAAGGGGTTAGAATGGTTAATTAATTTGGAATGGAATTTTTTATAGTAGTTTTTTGCAAGTTCATTTACTGTTGGAAGTTTTAAGTCGTTATGGAGAGCTGAATTTGTGATATACCACGGAGCACCGGTTAAGAGTCTTAAAGAGATGGATTGAAAGGCTTGGATGGGACGGATGTTAGCAGGTTTCGCTGGGCCCCATATTTGAATACCATAGGTCCATATTGGTCTTATGATAGATTTGTAAATTAATATTTTATTTTTGAGATTTATTTTTGATTTTAGAAGAGGTCGGAGTAAATGGAGGCGGGAGTTAAGTTGTTTACGTTTATTTTTTGTATGATTTGCCCAGGTTAGTCTTTTGTCTAGAGTGATACCTAGGTATTTAGTTGATTGATGAAGAGGAATTGGTTTGTTATTAAATTTGAGTGAGGGACATTCTTTTTTCTTAAGGGAAATATTTACCTGAGCGGATTTATTGTCATTAATTTTAATTTTCCAGTTATTTGCCCAAGACCAATAGTGGAAATATTGAAAGCATTTTTTCCGGATTTCAAAAAGACGAATATAAACATATAGCTTTTTATTAATATCATAATATTAATCAGTCAAAAAAAAAAAATATTTATTTGTTTTCATATAAGGTCCGGTATCTTATTTCACTCGTAAACGAAATGGGCTAATATTAAAGAGAAGTAATCATTTACTTATATTTTTCTATAAGCCAACGAGTTAAAAATTATAGATTATGTGCCCGACCTCAGGAAAATTTTTTAAAATATTCCAGCAATAAATGCGATTTCATACGACGTTTAATAAAAATAATTTAACATCTAACAGGTTTCATTACGCGGACACGATTCACAATGCACGTTATTGTTGAATCGAACGGTATTGTCCAAAAAACTTTTTCAGTGTTGCATTTCCTTCCATTCTGCCGGTAACAAGACGCTAAATGTATGTATATATATATAAATATATATATATATCTATACATCTATCTTTCTTCGAACCTAATGCTGAGACACGTGCGTAATATGTAGGTGATGTTACATGTGTATTTACCTTAACAGGACGTATAATCTACGAACATAAGATGCAGCAGTTTGATATGCTTATAACATATATTCACCGGTATAATTATGCTACCTATATGTATACAATATTGCCTGTATCCGAAATAGGTATACCCAGTTAATTACCTATTAAATATGTGTTTATGTTTAGTATACTAAACGAATTATTAGTGAAATAATTACGTATATATTATAATATTAAACTGCACGTAATGTCTCACGAAATGTCCAATCTACATCTAAACTACTTTTTTATTATGAATTCAAGGCGGTTAACTATTGTGTATCATTTTGAGATCGGTATTAAGTATTATTATCACATGCATGCATATCACTTTGAGTAAACTATTTTGTGTGAGCAAAAATCAAGTTTAATAAAAAAAAAAAAAAAAAACCCGAAACACAACCTAGAATAATTCCTAATCGGTAGTTGTTCAATAAACACGATGATCGTGATCATAATAAATTTAATCGACACGCTTAGAGCCGTTTTGAAGCTCCGGGATGTTTCCAAATAGTATTTTAAATTATTATCATTAAAGACAGAACAAACACATTATGGACGTATACACGTCCATTTATAATAAGACATAATCAATGGTGATTCGATTTACTCCTTCTCGGATAGTTTCGGTAACAAACGTTAAAAACACTTCGGTGCAAATTCTATAGCCCCTTCGTCTAAATACTGTACGTCGGTCTGCTGCCAGAAATAATTAGTTTTTAGTGTACCGCAGGGTCTTAGCAACTGTACGTGACGGTGCAACGCGCGAAATCGTATGCCGCCTCTATACTGCACACGGTTTTTACATTTCAGTAGGAAAATGAACTTCGACAGCGCACGAATCGTTTGTAATGATTAATTCACGATGACGTTTTCACACGGTTAACGTTCGTTACGCAGTGAATATTTGGCCGAAAAACCAATGGCGACGTGAAGTAAAAAACATTTGGTCTCCACACTCTGAGAACGCGATGATACATACGCGGTCCAACGCGGTCCCCGGACGCCTGTCTGAAACGGAACGCTTATCGGTGACTACGTGCGGTTCCGCCGCGGACAGTTTTCATTGCACAGGCACGCGTGGAAACAACGCGTGCACAGAAACGCACCGCGTAGACGGACGCGCGAGTTGAAAATCGTATTTTTCCCTTGTTCCCCTCGTCCCCGTGCGACACCACGTGTCTCTCTCTGCACACGCATTCGTTTCCGACGGGCATGCCCCGCAGCACCGCGGACCATACAATATTGGACGTGCGCCCGATAATACGGTGAACGCGCGGTGCGATCACCGTCGCCCGTCGGTACTTATCGAGATCGCGTTTACCGCGCAATCAATCGCTTTTATTCCGTTTTATTTCCCCTGACGTCCTCTGCCCGGCCATGCGAACCGTTCCGGTGTCCCCGGTAGGAGCCCCCGCTCCGTCGCTTTTGTTTCCACGCATTACCGCGCCGTCGCCACCACGACGTACGCCGTAACCGCGTTATCCGCGATCGCGATCGGAGATTGCATTCGAATCGACCGAACGCCGCAAAAAACGTCCGCCTGCCGCGCCCGGCTCTCAGAATCTCACCGGAGATTAGACGCTGCCATTGATCCGCCGGCCGCGTTATTAACGATGTCATTATGCGGCGACGCGCACGATTTCCCAGAGATGGGTCGGCGACGGGTTCTTTCCCCCGTTGTCCACAAACACGAGTATTGTATAGCATGCACTTACACGTTTATCACGTCCGTACTCGACAGGTACGGATGCTCACTCGTCGAGCTCGGCTCACTCGGTGCGCGCACTCGGTCGCGACGGCTTCGAGACGCTCGGGTTACGACGCCGCGTACGTCGGCGAAACGGTCACGTACCGCAGAGCCATCGACAACGACAAGTGTCGCAGATCGTTCTTAACTTCGTTTGCCGCCGCAGTCAACGCTTACCATTGAGCCTGTAGTATTACTCTGAAAACACGTGTTCGATGTTTCAGGACGAACGCAAATAATAGCCGATACGACCATAGGTTCCGCTGCGGACTTTAGTGGAAAATGAATCGCGTACCAGTGAAACGTTAGTCATGCCTGGTTACGTGTCGCCTGTAGAAACTTTGCGGTGAACCGGGTCCTTGCGGATCTTGTCGTTCCGCGTACGTGCACTAAGGTTTTTTTTTTTTCACAAACGTTCTTGTTCGTATGTTTCGAACGTCACACCCAGCGCACTAACCCGAAAATAACCGTATGGTAACCGAAGTCACCGAAACGCTCTACATCATTCTCGTCTCCTAGATCTCCAAGATCGCTGAAATCCTCTTTTTTCGGACCGGTCTCAACCGACACCGTTCACGGTAATCTTACAAGACGACTGCGATGGGCCAGCGGTTTCTCAAGCCGACCAAGTAGTCCGTCCGTACACCGCATCGCGAAAAACGAATAATCACCGAACGGACCGGGCCGACGGTGAAATTCTGGCGCCAATAAACGCCTGGGTATGGCCTGTTGTTGAAGCCAACAGATCGTAACAGACGCGGTGGTTTCAATCATTTTTCTCGTACCCATACAAACGGGTATCGATTTTCGTCGTCGTCGTAGCACGTGTTCCGAATTCTTATCGCAGTCATCCTCCCGACATCGTGCTTTTGCGCGTTTGTAACGGATCGTGAAGTTTTTTCGGGGTTAAGAAAACACAACGCACCAGTTCTTTCCTGCCAACATTCCCGGTAAGCGTTATACCGCCGGACGCGTTTATAATCGACGTTAAACGCGTTAACGGACGGAAACCGATGTTTTCGAACGACGCACGGAACAATTATGTTTAATTTCATGTACTCGTGTCCGTCTCGCGGTCGATTTTCGATGTCTATCGGTGTTCCATCGGAACCGGTTCCGCGCGCGATCGAAAAATTCAAAATCTCGCTCGTCACGAACCGTATTTTCGACGCCGCGGGCGGAATTTCGTTCGTCGCAACGGTGTGGTTCGTTCGTTCGGTAGTGTACCGATGAAAATAACCGATAACCACACACGGTCGGCCCGCGTTTACATTGCTGCGGATACAATGATCGTACACCGCACGCAGTCGTACGCGGCCGTATGCGTCTGAGCGTATTACGCCCCGGTACCGCGAACGGCGAGCGCGAAGCCGTAGTGCAGCGATGGTCGGAGCGACACGCGAATGTTATTATTTTCGCGCGATCGATCAACCAACCGTTTGACGGCACGGCTATCGACTTTTGTTTCCGGAACGCCATCAACGATCACTCGTCGGTGACCGAAATCACCCTTCGGTCATAATCCTCTGCGCGCCAAACGCTCCGACCGACTTTCCGCGTGGCGTCGACAACGTATCGAACGGATATTGTTACGACATTGCCGCGGCTACGACCGTACGATAATTATAAACTGCGACAACAATAATAATAATAATAATAATAATAATAAATACCGGAACGCGTGCGCAAGCTTCATCGCAGTCCGTTCTGGCGACCGCGGTCGTGCCGCGTATCGCGTGATCGTTCGCACCGAGATCGGTACTCGGGCCGCGCGCGACACACCGTCGTTACCGTCGCGCGACTCGCGTCCACGTCGTTGTGCAAACGTAGGACAACGCTACCGACGGTTCACCGGAAAACTGCGTTGCAGTCGGTGCACCGCATGCTTTGCGGTAACGCAGAAGTCATATACGGGTACACACGTCAATAAAGTGAACATTATTTTAAATAACGTCATCGGGAACACGTGGAACGATAATTTATGACGCGCGGTCGAGAACCTTCGGGACGGTATTTGAGTCATCGCGTGCCACGTGCCGAGAAATAATCTCCCCGACCTCGTAACGTTCGTCGAACGGTTTTACTTGGATATTGTTTTCACCGTATTCTGATCAGATATCCGCGTGGCGACGGAGCCAACGAAAACGCGCGTTCGCAAAAACGTTATTCATAGTGTTATTATTATTATTATTTATATTATTATTGTAATATTTATTTACATTATTATTATTGATACGACGGGCGCTGCTGCCACACTTCGATGTGCGCTTCTTAACCGTTCAAAAAATAATTAACGACAACGATACTTTCTGTAAAACTTGATTGCTGCGCTTCGAATCTCCAACCTGCGTATCACACACTCGCTTAACGTTCCGAACGTCGACGCCGGTACGAGGAACTCGAACGGAGTTCCAAAAGGGTACAAGGTGAATGGAATAATGACGCGTACGATAATATTATGTATACGCACACACCGGGTTTTGTTATACATCAAAAGACCATTCAACGATCGAGTATTTGTAGAACGAGGTGAATGAGCGGAAACCTATTACGTGCGCACGCGGATAATTTATTTATTTATTTATTTATTTTATCAGATTATAATATTTTGTTTGCTGCACACATCCTCGCATAATATTAGTGGCGTGGACACGACGTTTGATCCCCACGTGTGCGGGAATAAGTCGCGCATAACGTACGATGAATATGACGTATTACTATTGTACATAAATCGCTGAGCGATGCAATTTTTTTGACGCTCATTCGGGACATATTGTGTACAATTTTTTAAATAAAATCATGTTTACAAACTAAATATATGTTTAAGTACTACGCTCACAAGAATTATATTTATTTTTAAATTTGAAAAAACCAACATTTCACTCTACTAAAACATAGAGGAAAAGCCCGTTAAAATAGGAAAAAAAAAAAAAAGGATACTTCTTAAAATCCACTACAAAAGTTCAAGTTCAATATGATGAGGAGGTCCAAAATAAGTTTTTATTATTTTTCTAGGCGAGATTATTTGGTCTTTGAATATTTGTGTTAATTTTATGCGAAAAGTTAACAGTTTATAAATACATGTTCTTACGAGTTGAAATTAAATATACAATTATAATAATTAGATTTGTATAGTATAATTGTATTTAAAACATTTTAGTAAACGATAATCTTGATAATTAAAAACAATAATGAATAAATAATTGAGCTTTTAACCTCACGATGGCTATACTATTTTATCAAATTTTTATTTTCCTCTTTTGAATTAATAATATTGTTTGTTTTCGCTATCATCTAATATTAATAGATCCTGACGTTTGGATCACAGTTTTAATCACCTGCTTTATGTCTTTATTTCCAGATTAAAGAAACATATTCCATTTAAGACTTAGGAGACTGAGTGGATCTATTTGATTTGAATTTTATCCAGTTCGGGAGAATAGATGGTTAGATTTAATTAAGTTGTCCCATGTCGTTGTGGATTTTTCTATTTCTCCTGAATCATGGGAATATATCTCGAAGAATTATTTCCAGAAGATTTAATTTTTGCACTTGTTTCGGAAACATAGTGGTTCAAATCCGGGAACAACGAAGATATTTTCAATGTTGACCGCACAAAATGTTAGGTATTGTATTAGGCTGTAAGAAAATTTGATAAATATGTGTGTATTATCCGTCGAGCATGATTTCGTTGACAAATCGGATATCGGTCACGGTTTCCTGAATCCACGTACCAGGGACAACATCAAATTCTGAAGAAAAAAAACAAAAAAAACATTTTTATGAAGATGACATGTAAACGCGCGATGGTTATTTTGAAACTCGTGGGTCTGATAAGATGTAAGAAGTAAGTTCTTGGTTAGATTGGGTTAGGTATGGTCGAAGGTTTTCCTTTCGAAGGAAATTTATTTATTTTTCCTCATGAGTGAAAATCGGAATTTATCTCTTGAGCATATTAACGTTAGTCAAGTCAATACTATATAAATATTGTGTAGTGCTCATGCCGTTTCAAGTAATTGAGTAACCAAAAATAATAATCGTAATCGATCACTAATTTTTTTTTTTTTGTATCTACTTAAATATTATATAAAAATTTATATCTTAGATTTATAGATAAACTTTTAACTGTCAATTTACATTTGGTTTTGCGACTATTATTGCGTTAAATTTTTAATAGATGTACGCGTGAGCATGTTAATTTGATAAAGTTTGCATTACTGAATCGAAAAAGTGGTGCACAGGCGTACCCCCGGAAAGCCTTACTGCCTACTTAAAAACAAAAGTGTATACTATGCTGGTATATTGTGTTACAAACACCGCGCACGTTTTCCCGTCGTCGATTCAGTTGTTTTTCTAGAGAGAGATCGGTTTTCACCATTGATATAGAATTTATTGAATTATTTTTTTTTTTTACGCCTCCGGTGCTCCGAAGACCGTTCATCGTCATCGTCCGGTAGCGTTGATGAAGAAGAAAAAAAAAAATGCGCTCACAAAAGAGTTGACGAAATCCGTGTATACCCGCGCGATATTAGGTCAACGGGTTAACACGGTTCACGCGTGTTGGTATGTGCCTGAGCGTGCGCGCGAGTGTGTGTTTGTGTTGAAAGACTGCGGCTGTCCGAACCCTATGGGCAGTATATTATGTATTAAACATTTAGTGAGAAGTATATCCTCGGCGATGGCGGAGGGCGGCGGAGCAGGTCGTGCATTGTACGAACCACTTTATAGACACGTGGTACGTACCTGCGTATGTATGTGATGTGTAATATCACACCGACTGCACGCGGGGGCATAGTGACGGAGTGGTTTTTTTTTTTTTTTTTGTTGTCCGAATGTGTCTACATACGTATCGTGTATGGAGTGTACAGGGTGATTGCTGAAACCTGAACTCACAGAGTCCGTGTTAGGAAAATGTTTATAATTACTACGATCGTGTTATTTTTCCGTTGTTTTCGGAATTATTTCACTCGATACTGTTCTGCTGTCGTATTCGCGTTAAACATCTGTAAACTGTTTCTAGTTTTCGAACAGAGCAAACGATCGATGACGTTGTATCTTAGTAGCAACCGTTTTCCTTATTGAGCACATGAAAATGTCGAAAATACATCTTCTTATTATTGTTTCTTTTGAAATTAAAATTAAAAAACGTTAAGATCGTGCGAAATATTTGTCTCTAAAGATGTGTGGAACTATAATTTCTAATGAAAAAATTGTCAAAAAAGGAAAAGAAAAAACAAACAAAACTAATTAAACATAAAACATTATTTTCAGTTCGATCCACTTAACACTCAACGCGATGTGAACTGTTACGCGGTTCACGGGGAAAACATAATAAAACGAGAGATTTACGCCGACCGTACGCACACACGCAGTACACACACTTTCAATAATGTACACGTAAGACGTATACGTATTATTATTATTATTATCAAAGGACGATAGTACTAATAATTACTCGAAATAACGCGTGTAAAACAAGTGCGCGCAGCATTGTCGGGGGCGACCCGAGAGCGATTTAATTACGACGGCAGCGGCAGCGACGATAAATAATGCCGCGTGGCCCCTTCGAGCTCGGATCAGGATCGCGCGCGTCGTGATCGCGCCGCAGGCAGGACAATATAAATAAAATAAATACGCGTCGGCGCCGCGCGCTCACACGCACTGGCTTACACATGCGAGCACTAACGCGCGCTCGTGTTCCAAACGCACGTGCGTCTCGGTGGCAGCGGCGGCGGCTTCGGATTCGTGACGGCGACGGAGGCGGCAGCGCAACGCGTTACGATATTTCACTGTAACCGCGGTTATTATTATTATTATTATTATTACAATTATCACGTATTAAGACCGGGACACACTTGTCGTACAAGCCTCCGATCCGACTCCGATTATGCAGTCATGCAGATCGGACGAGTGTCTGAGAGGGAAATGGTAGTGGACTTTGAACGGCGTAGTTCCCACCTTTCCGATATGTGACCGATCCCACTCCTACACGTCTCCGATTGCACATCCGATCGCGCTCCGGTCGTGCGGTCTATTCGTTTTCCACCATTAAAAATGACGGCTGTCAAACTTAAAAAAAAACTGCCGAACTACGTTCAGGAGTGATTGCATTTCTAAAATAGGTGTCTTGCTTTGACAATTCCTTTTGGAGTTTAACTTCCAACAAGTTTTCCAACCGTCATTCCGAAATATTGGTAAAACTTCGTCTGGTCGTCCAACACATGAGGTAACAGTATGGACAATTCTCCTCCTGCAGACATTTTTTTCCAAGCGTCATCATCATGTTGCCCACAATCTGCGTGTTCCGCTGTTCTTCAAAAATCTCCGATTTTCTTCTTCTTGTTCCGAACAAAGTGCCGCTATGACTACGTCGCAGGTACTTAAATTCGTGAAGATTTCGCGCACAGGACTTTCCGCGATATTGTTTGAATCAAGACTGGTGAGTTTTGTTTCGAGTTGGAAAGCGTGAAAAGGCGTGAAAAGGCGCGAGCCGAAGCCGGAGGCGTGATACGTGTGTTCTCCCCTTTCCGATCCCACACCGATCCGATTTTTGGGGCAATATCGGACCGGAGTCGGATCCGAAGCGTTTACGACAAGTGCGTCGTTGCGGGATCGCGTTTTGTTCACGTGCCGCGATGAGAACCTGTAGGACACGGTTTTGCGCACGGAAATGTTGACGAATTTCCGAATACGATTCCGCTGATACGCTCGTTCCAGTGCACTCTTCCGTGCGCACACGTTTCACCCGTACCGTCGTCCGCAGTGCGCGCGTGTGTGTGTTTCAGATCGGTACACTTCACTGCGAAAATACGTATCAGCTGTAAGGCGTTCGTGTGTATCGATTTAATCAGTGCCCACACACACAATGCCCCAGGCTCGGACGTCGGCGACGGTTAACGTTTTAGCCCTGTACCGCGGGAGAACATAAAACTATCCTTTTCCTGTCGCTTGTACGCGAATCAAAAAAATCCGCGGTGGTCGTATTGTTTTAGCGCATCGACTGTTCGCTTACGTTAGAACGGATCTCGCTGAAGAGTGGCGTAATTCGTTACATATATTTCTTATGTTGTTGTAACTCGAACGCTTCGCGTACCGATAGGTGTTCTTACACTGTGTATTCTTCTGCAACCGTTACGATATCGTTTCCAGAACGTAGAACTAAAAAGTTCGGTACGCGTTTGAAAAAAAAAAAAAAATAATCACGCTCGACAGATTGAGACGACCGAATCGTCCGATCACGCGGTTCAAACGTTGATTGTCGAGAGGAGATGGCGAAACACGAACGGCAGCATTAAATTAAGACATCTATCACTGAAAAACTTGCTCGGTTCCATTTAAAACCGCGACCAGCAATTAGGCACCGATGCGAACCAATCGTGTTATTATTATAATAACATGATCGGTAAACGATTATGTTTTCTACCGTTACGCAAGTATCGATCAAATTTCAATCGCTCCAGTGGTGTACATTAGCGTCGAACGAAAACACGGATTCGTCAATAAGTTTCACTTATTAGCAAGACGTGTCGCATGCGTGTTAACGGTTGCGCACGCGTACAAGGTACCGATAAACATGTACGTTTCATCCGATCGTAATTCTCCCGGTACCGTTTCGCGGCGTCCGCGGATCACACGCTTATTCGCCGATCACTGCGGTTGACAACGGTCACATATGCTGTCGAATCGGCTCTGCGCCACTAACATTGCAGTCGATTTGCATCGCTATGCACTGCCGCGGGTACAATAATAACACACGCGTCGTTACCAGTCATATCACCTCGGTTGTGATACTTGCCACACTACCGCGCTCTGTCTTTCCGACCATTGTGATAATATTGTGTGCGACGTGTTGCACGGCAACGTATCTACTTGCATCGAACGACGTATCGTCGTGTGCGCGTACATAGAACGAATCCGATTTTCTCTGTCGTATTTCATTTAACCGTAGAAAATACCACGATGATACGTACACTCGTACGTACATATTACCATACGACACGTGTTACTGGAATATCATTTCTGTTCGTGAGCCTTCGGTCGGCGTAAGGTTTTCTCTCGTTGCGTCACGTGAAACAAAAATGGGGTTGTGTAATAAGTAGAACAAAACGGCTCCGGTCCGGTCTTGCATATTGTGTATTATGTGCACTGGACGCGTGCAAACACGTCGGACGGACGCGCTAGGCGCATACATTCTTATACCTCGAAGAATGCTGACGGACCAGTGAGCCATTCCGAGAGTCGAGGCCCACTAAAGGTTATAGGCGTGCGACACAGGTTAGCGATGACTCACCATCGATACAAATCCATACGTACAGGGTACGGGAAAACAAGCTTTGTCCACCAGGTACCGTTTGGGAAGTGGGGTAAGAACGGATTGCATTTGCAGCCCGAGAGCGTCCAATATTTTTATGTTATTATCTAACGGTTAAACTGATTTATTTTTATACCGCACTTCGAAGGTTGCGAAATGCAACACAACGTCTATGCCCAAGAGTCCCCTACTTATTTAAATACACACCTGGGCCTGTTCCGGTCGATCGATACGTTTTTCGAATTGGTATTTTCAAGTATTTGGGATGGTTCTACGTCATAGTCGTAATGGAATCGCGTACACAACGGACGTACTCCACAAAACGTTGGTGCGTATGGTCCGAGTATGTAGCCCTTCCCGAACTCGATTCAAATAGGTACTTAAAAGTAATTAACAGAACTGGTTCGATGAATCGATTTCGGTGCGTTGAAATGTTCAGAAGAATATTTCACTTCAAACGTTGTCCAGCTATTTGCATATATATATATTTATGTATACATCGACAAACGAGTTTGGATATTATAATAGAAAAATAACATTCCCGAGAAACGCTCGGGTTGACCGATGTACTGAGCGAAAAGAATCGCCTCCGAAACGCAAAGTACGGCTACTACACCGCACGGCAATATCATTATTATTATTATAATTATTACGATAATTATAGGCGCGCATGCTTTGCGTATATCTGTCGTTCGTGACGGAGTAATAAAAAATCGGCCAGAAATCCGAAGATATCCGCGACGGGCGTGCGTTAGCTAATTATTGTTATTAGTCGCGTGCAGTGATGGGGAAAAGAACCAATACACGATACACGTACACGTTATGCCGCAGTGTGTGCGCAATCAAAATGAACAGTAATAATAATGATAATATTTTAATAGGTTCGGCGGAACAGGTCTCGTCTGAACACCCGTGTACACAAACACAACGGGGGCGTGCGCGTCGCTTTCTATACACAGGACCGCTAGAAAAGTCGCAAGCCCGGGCGTATGCGTTCGTCTATGTAACAATATTGACGACGAAGGAGCCGGGTTCACACCACACTGCGTAGTGTATCGTATCGGGTGCCCGTAGATATGTCCAAACACAAATAGGTCAACGCACCGAAATATAATTTACATCGATTCATTAGATTCTATAATAACAAGGACGTATACAAATTAAGTTAATACTTCAGAGCTATTTTGATTTCACAGTGTTCGCTGATGATTATGACAAGCGAATGGCGCCCATGTATTTCTTCCCTAACTTTATTCCAGTCGCTATGTACAAAAGCTCAGCATCAGTCCATCACTCGAACATACATATACGTGGTGTATACAGGATGTTCAGTGTTTCATAGCAAGGCGATCGCGATACGATTGATTTGTTGCGCATCATTGCCGATAATATGCAACAGGATATGCTTTCGATCGATTCGAAAACCAGCTGGGACACAACAAATCATAACTGAAAATTCCTCATGCTAACACAATCGCACAACGCTTTCTAAATTACTAACATTTTATTAAATAATTATCAGTATTACCGATTTTACTACGTATTTCAACAACATCGATCTTCGATAATATGCGGACACACTTGGACACTGTCGACGTGAACATTTTTACCCAGGCCCGTCGTACCGTCCGCGCAGTTTTCTGGAACGCGTGACAAAGGATAACGACGACCGTTTTGTTTCGGTCGAGTCAGTGCGTTACTGTTTGAATAACAAACGTATTTGTTTCCTTTCAGGAACCCACCGGAATCGGGTACCCACGTAAGTCGGACGACGGATGATCTCCGCGGTGGCCGCGCGGTCACTCCGGTAACGCGAGTGGTGAGACGGCGGACGGCCATTCCGCCCGGCCTACAAAAAATGACAACCGCAGGAACGCAGTAGTGGTCGCGGTAACCGCGTGTAACCGTTGACGCAATCCACGCGGGAGGCTAGCCGCCGGACACGGCCGGCACGAGGTGCGCGCACGGGGTGTTTGGGGTCACGCGACCTCACGCCGACGACGACCGGTCGGTCGTGCGCGCGCCAGCCCGTCGTCGATTTATCGGCCCGACACACGGATCCCGTTGCACGGCCGTTGTTGTACGGCACCGGGGACAAACACACGCGCAACGCGTAACGTTTCGCGCGTACGGCTGACCCGAACTTGATGTTATTCGTTAACATGCGTCGGCGTCGTCTCGCGCTCGTGCCCGGCCCCGTCGATCGTTGTTGCGCAGCAGCGTGTCACACAGTCTTTGTCGTGGCCGTGCTTTGCCCGCCGGCCGGATTTGTCGGCGACGCGTGAACCGGCTGCACTGGGTCAGCGGTCGTCGAACGGCTGCCCGCGGACAAGTTTCATGCGGGTGGAAAAGATTTGGTTTTTCTTCGAGACCCACGATGAAAGACGTCTCGGTTTTTGCCCGCACCGGTTGCCCCCCCCCCCCGATCGTTTCGTACCCTGCTACCGCGTCTTGAAGTTCGCACGGCCGGACGAAACGTGCCGATCACACGTCGACGACACGGTCCGTCAGTTACCGCCCACCCGCGTCCGATTCGTTCCGAAGGAGCAAAACTGCGTTTTGGTAACCGACAGATGTAGCCCCTAGTGGACGGAATCAGATTTTTTTAAATATTTATATCTTCGCTCAGGGATGGCCTACCACGGTCTGTTTGGTTCGCCACCAGACAATAACTGTTTTTAAAGTTTTCATCAACAAACGTCAGCATGGCACTTGACGCGAATCGCTTGCTGAACAATGTTTGCGCTGAAACAAAATGTGTTGAAAATATTCGCTTTGCATTTCGACGGTCTAAGAAAATTTTCGAGATTTCCAATGCGGCTCTCCAAATTGTATCGGTTTGATGGATATTGCACCAGGTACTCGTACAATACGCAAGTCTGAAGGTCATTGATGGGTTGATTAATGTTACAATCGTTTGATACTTTTTAAACACGAATGCAATTATTGTTAAACTAATTTAAATCAAAACCAAATTTAAACCTAATTTAATAATTGTTTTCTTTGATTTTTTTTTTCTTCATTTTCTTCAGTTCTTCTTCGTCCAAATCCAAATATTCGTCTTGTAACCAAAATACTAACAACTACATTAGAAACACGTTTTAGGTTTATAAATATTTTCAAAAATGTTGTACATTCGGGTTTCAACGCTTAAATTGGTTTTGAGTCGTTTGCTTGACGGTAGTCACGTTGCATTAACTTTTTTTTAATTTGATGAATTTTTCATTTATAGAGATGTTTCTTACCTGTCGTAACGGTTAGAATGGTAAAACGAACAAACATCGCAGCCCTTGGGGCATAGATGATAATGTTAATACAATATTTCAGTTGAGTTTAATTAAGCTCACGTTATTATTCCATTTGATATTTATTTAAATTACATTACATGGTATTATAAGTGTCTGTATTGTAATTTAAAAAATAAAAATAATAAATATACATTAAAAATTGAATGCTATTCAATGTGTTTATTTTTGAGTATGCAACTAATTGCTTTCAGAACAACAATGTCTCCATTTTATCAAGGATCCGACATGGGTGTACGAGTACACATAAAGTGTTAAATTATTGTAAATACGCGACGACCAGATGTACGAGTACATAAGACCGCAACGTACAACAAACGACTTTTTTTCTCCGTCACCGCTTTCTCGAGTCGTTTTTTTCTTCTTTTTTCCCCGAACATTTAAACGCGATTCCTATTGTTCGCGACTAGTTTCTCTATTGCTCGCAAAATCATAATAATAATAAAAACTGCAGCTGCCTCATTACGAAAAAACCTCGATCCGTCGTCCTACGGTATTGCATAGATCGGGATGACAATAACTCTTCATCGGATTACGATTTTGATATCAACCCAAAAGTCTTCCAGGATACGCTGTAGTATCTGATTATTTTATTTGAGCACTAGACAACGATTAAGATAGATTTTTCATTCTAATTTCTATTCTGATACTTCGACTTATTAAACACAACATTATAATATTGTCCCTTAGACATTGTTAAGGTATATGAAATAATTAAAATTCACGAAAATATTGTAATCATTAAATTTTCGGTAAATGCATCTTGAAAAATATTCATTATTTGTTTTTTTTTTATTTTAAATTTGTTCGTTGTTGTGCTGTTCATGCAACAGTTTGTTTTCACACTTTGAGTATGGAAACGGCCTGGCATGACATCGAGGTAGCTTTACTTCTGTAAACCAGTTTCGGTTGATTACCAGTCAGTCCGATCGGTGGAGACGGGGACAGGGGGAAGCCAAAATGTTCGATGAATACGGAGGTGTTAGAGTGTTTGGTTTTTTTCTACGTTACCCCGTGTTTTTCTCTCGATCAAGCCTCTAATTACAATAATGATAATAATATCATATCCTTGACTTGATATTCGATTCTCGCCGTATAACTACGCGAAGTGCGTACGATAACGAGATGACGGTAATCACACGCCACCGCGTCATGATATTTTATTATAATATTGCACTAAAGGTGTATTATACGCGCGCATTGATTTCGATCGATTTATGTCTTCGACGCGTAAATGTATGAACTCATTGCATTATATTATATTTGGCTTTCGACCGCACACGGAGATTGCGTAATTCGGCACGCATTTCGCTCGTTCCCAAAACGTCCGCTCCGAACTCTCGACCGTGCCCCCAATCGTGTCTCGTACGATCGACATCGACGCGAGGCGTATTTTCGACTTTGAGAGGACGTATTTCGATGAAAGTTTCTCACTCCTTAATTCCGCTTTTCCCGCCATATTTTCGACCGGTCGCATTTCGAGTCGTACGCGCGCACAACGTCGAATCGTTACGAACCGTTTGGAAACGCGACACACGTGCACACCAGTCTATCTGTGTCTACTATAGTATCACTGCAGCGGTGTAATAATCGTTTTACCCGATTCGTCAGCCTCGTTTGGCGCGTTCGCACGCGTAACGGCGACGGTTTAACGTCGGTGGCGATCGCGCATCGACCGTATTATACTATCATAATAGCAGTTATTAACTTGGTAATTTTTTTTAGTTTTTTTTTTTTTTTTTTTTATTCGCATTGTTCTTTCACGAAAATTTCTCGCGTTTCTCTCCTTTGTTTTGTTTTTTTTTTTTTTTCAATCTCATCCGTCTCTTCGTAATAGTAATAACAATAATAATAATAATAATGATTATAATATTCGTATCCGAACACTATAATGTCCGTAACGCGTTTTCCCGATGACGGCTGTCCTGTACAGATTCGGCGGTGTCGCGTCAAATAAAATATTATTCATTCCGTGTCGATTGCGTGTCGCATCTCCGGGGCACTCGGTTCAAATGCGCGACTTGTGCCGTGTTCGTGAGCGAACCCGCTCCGGCATCGACCGACGACGACGGTTATACACGGCCGGTTGCTGACGATTGATTTTTATCGTCATGATCTGGCGTCGAAGAAAAAAAAAACGACAATAAACCAACAAACAGAAAAACTAGTCTCGCGTTGTCCGATAAATAAATCTCGCTAAATTTTTTGGTAAAATTTTTTTTTGTTTTCTCGACGAAATTCATCGCGTCCGACGAATTAGAAATCCAAATCACCCGAATTAACGTATTACTAACGGCGTGGTTAACGAAATCGATGACGCGACAGCTCGTCGTCGGGTACAACCTGCGTGCGGTACAACGTCGTACGGGTTTGGGAAATTAATTTTCCAGACGATTTCGTAAATCAAATCCGATCGGGTCGACACGCGCGCGAGTCATCGTCATGCACACACGCGCGCATTATTGCATTATGCATTAGCCTTGGAATGATTGTGTTTTCCAGCGCGCGCGGCAACGGCTTTTCCCGTAAGGAACCGTGCAGATCACATAACGATAAACGAATCGACCGGGTGGCGGCGGAGAGAACACAATAAAAACACTCGAGACAATATGCGTTATTTAGTAGGTTATCGGGTTTTTTTCCATATTTTTTTTTTTTCCACGCCGACAGCCGCCTGTACCGCGGTGCGAACCGATACTGTCGTCCGTGAGTGATTTCCCGTCGTCGGCCCCAAACGCAATATATTATTCATTCTGTTCGCTGCAAACGCGTTACCGTGCACGCTACTGTCGGTCGTCCGAGTTCTGATCCCGTACGGAATCCGAACGTTTTCCCAGGCCAGGACGCGAGAAATGTCCGACACCGCGTGTAATCGGTCAAGCTGTACGTAGCATGCACAAACGAAAACGGTAATACTCGAATGGAGGATGGTAATTTCTCCTTTTTCGAAAATCGATCGAATCGAGTTAAAAATCTAAAAAAAATATATCGCACCGTTGTTTTAAAATAAAGCCTGTAGCGTAGAACATAGAGCTGCGCATCAACCGGCGCAAAAACGTGAAACGCCAATCCCAGGGACTTCATTTATCATCGATTTTCTATACACACATGTATATCTCAACGGTTCGTCATAATCATAGCATCTGTGGTATCATTATATCATCTACGGTTGTAATGTTGCACCTAATAGTCGTGCCATATTCGTGAAAGAAAAACTCAGATTCGTTCTGTTTTATAAAGTGTTCGGAAACAATTGGTCTTTTATAGTTCACGCATTCCGATTATGATAACGATTTGATTGCGATAACGTGTGTCACACGTCCTGCGAACACTGATGTTCTGGTACGCGCAAGGAATCCGTTGGAAATTCGAGAAACCGCACTCGATACGCGGTCTTCGAGTCGAATCGCGGACGCCTGCGGAAACACGTCGGACCCGTCGACGGACGGATTTTCACAAGTAAGCGCGACAGAATCGGTTCAAAGTCTCTGTAAACGGTCCGGTACACTCGTACCCGTCGGTTCATACGCATACGTATATATATATATATATAATTTTTTTTACACACGCTGTCAACACGTACGCGGTATGTGTTATTCATTGTTGAACGCGTCGCCGCGAACAGATGTTCTCACAGCCCGTCTTCGGATAATATTATGTACGCGGCGGCGCGTTTACGATAAAAGTCAAACGCAGACGCGCAGACGACGCGTAAGTCGTATATAGGTAAAAATAAATCGTATAACGATGATGATGACGACCACTACTACGACGGCAGTAATGTATTGCTGTAATTGTGTTTTCCGACGTCGCCGTCGCGGTCCCGCGATAACCCGTCCGGTCGTCCACCACGTGCGAATCGACGTAATACGACTTATCATGTAGATACGTACAAAATGTCATACACCAGACACGGATTTCGAAATGAACAGCGAGTAAGAGATAGAAAACAGGTGGTGATGCGATAGTTTTCCATTAAATTTTTTCCGAAAACCTACTGTTTAAAATTGTAGATTTGTGGAACGAATTCTATCGCACTTTCATCACAGCTTGTGTAATGTTATTTTTTTTGTCACAGTTTTCAATTTCAGAAAAAAAGACTTGTTTCGACGAGCACCTTACCAGCTCCCCCAACAGATATTCGAATTGGAGCGTTTACTTCCGTTATCTGTAGATGATAGTTGAAAAAAGTTAGAATTTGAGCAATCACGATTTGAACATTTAAACCAGTCATTTAGCACAATAATTAACTTATATTGTTTCCATTGAGTGTATTGAACTAAGTTAATGTTATGGATAAAAAAAAAAAGCCAATGGCCATTTTAAGCGAAAACAACGACAACACAAAGAAATTATACGAAAATTGCCAAAAATGGATATGTTCTCAACTAAACGTGAAGCGAATGTTGATCGATATATTATAAAAAATTATGTGTGAATCAGAAGTTACTCTAAAAATCCGAAAAGACGTTCAAGCAGCATAAATACAGTGACTGAAGTTCAACTTCGATTTCTCGATATTATGAAATCTTAGAAATAGCAATAATCAATAACAATTTCGACCAGCGATAAGAAGCAGAAATTATAAAAAGAAAACTATTTAAACTTGTATTTCTGTTAATCTATGAGTTCACGAACCGCGTTTTTAACGACATTAATTATATTTCCAAATGTTTATAAAAAGTAGATATCAATTAGGATCGAGCAAGTCGAGTTTTAAAAGAGACTACAAAAGAAAAAAATGTACAGAAATTTCTTTCGATCTTTTCGCAATAAAACTAGGGAATCGTCATGTTTATATGGCATTGATCGTCATTTTTAAGTAAAACGACAAAGCAAAATTAAAAAAACATTTTGACGAAATAGCTTCTGACCACAGATATGAGAACAAGGAAGAGAAAATGACTATTTTTAATGGTATGTTTGACATAATAATCGGTCAATTGAATACGCATTTAAATTGGTATGAGTAAAGTTAGCAAAATATTCGATTTTATAACTTCAAAAATATCACTTGGCATGAGAGGAAGAAATATTTTCACGAATGTATGATTAATTTCGAAATAAATATTTAGATGTAATAGGACCAAGTTTTTCAATTAAATTTCTCAATGTTTACCATCTGATTCAATTGAGGTATGCTTGAATGTGATATAATATAAATAAACATAGTAATTGTATTCTTTCTCACCATCCCAGTGATTGCTGCTGGGGCAAAACTATCTTTCAGCAAACTTAAAACTGTAAAAAGCACTTTATATATTTATATATTTGTTTATATAGTAGGAACATTCTTTATCAGTGAAAATCAGGCGTATGGGTTTTATTCATAAACTAACTGCACAAATTAAATGTTTTTAAATCATATAATAATATAATGGTATTATAATATACTTATATAGGTACTAAGTTTGAGATACTTAAACAAATAAAATATTAAGATTAAAAGTAATAATGTCTGTAAAGCGGATTATTTCGTTTTTCTTAATTCGTTAAACCTATGTCTTACGCTATGTCCTACGTGAACACGGCGAACGCGAATTTGCGGCTGATGCGAACGTATTCGCGTTCGCCGCATTCGCCGCTCGCAATATCGTGTCCTACCTATTTGTGGCGAACGCGAATTTGCGGCTAAACCATATTCAGATGTTTTTTACTTTTTTTTACATGCAGTGTATTTTGAAGTGAGTTGTGCAAAGGTTGTGCGGTATATTTTACACGTTTATATTCTACTCTTTTAAAAACAAAAGCAACTAAAAATGTCTTTTAGTTTACAAAAACAATTGTTAATATTGGAAAATGCTGAAGTGAAATATTTAATATATAAAAATTATTTGAAAAAAAAAAGAACAGTTTTAAATTCAATAATTTCTAAGGATAGACTTGTTTTTATATTGACCATATTGACCATACAACAATATCTAATATATAAATGCATAATATTATTATAGTTAAAATAGGTGCTTTACATATATTATAATTTAATAATTTATATTACCCGTTTACCTATTTGTATCGTAAAATAATCCTATAACCGTATAATAATAAATCGTAAATTGTAATTGAAATATTTTAACGTCTGTTCGCTTAAACGCGCGACCAAAAACAAAACGATTTGATTTTCAAACCGTGCGGCCGCGTTTATCGCGTACGATGGACAATCTAATCTATTTTTATATGTTTGATAATTTTTTCGCCGCGTTCACGTAGGACATAGCGTAAGGGTATAATATTTTAATTCGTATCTCTACCACCAGAATCCACGATCCGTCATTGGGTATATACAAAGTTAATAAAATTGCGACTGAATGTGGAAATAAAACCGCAACTCTAAATTCTCTAAATTTAAATTTTTTTTTTTTTTTTAATTTGATTTAGTTTTTCTGAGCTTGAAATAAAGTTTCACAAAGCATGATAATTACGTGAAGTTCCGAAAGCTTAACAGCTTATGTTTATTGTTTTATATTAAATAACTGTATGCCTATTGGCCCAAATATAGTTTTCAATGTGTAAAAGTTTTTTTTAGTATTTAAAAGAACGTTGAAATGCGAATACTCATCTTGTACACCTCAATTTATTACGTAGACGCGCACTATTATTATATGTAAATATCGTATAGAACATTTCACGTTTATGTTTCTTCAAAATATCTTCGGAAAAATATTGTCATTATCACAACAAATAATTTTAACTAACTAAACTGAACAGTCATTTTAGCTAGGCCTTGGGTTTACGCAAGAAATAAAATACTTAAAACATGCTAATAATTTCGAATAATCAATAACATCGTTGATTAAAATATTTTTAGAAATTGAATAACAACAAATAATAATTATAATAACAACAATAATCATTGAATTTTATTTTAAATAAATATTAGTACCACATATTTTATAAACTCCGAATAGTAATTAAATAAGATGAAATAATAACGACGTATATACGTCAATTTGCACAATCAATTATTTTCAGTTATTAAATAATAAAATTATAATAATAACAAAGTAAATGTATATAAAATTAAATACGAGGTTCAAATATCCTCCTTGATCACGTTTTTTTTTTTTTTTTTTTTTTTTTATAAAAAATTAATAACAAATTCGAAGTTAACAAAGTTAAACAAAAAAATGATAATATAGGAATAATTTAAACGTAATGATAGGTATATACCAAATATTTTGTAAAAGTTTGCCGCGTCAATCGTCGTCAGTGATGTCTATCACATCTTCGACGTTTAACTCAAGACGTCTCGAGATCACTGTTAGCGAAACGGGCGTATCTTCCGGCACCACGGTGTCCTTTTCCTTACGTACTGCGCCTATTTCTGGGAAATCCCGTACCATGTTTATATAATTGTCCAACCCAAGACACTTGGTAGACGATATACTGCACAGTCTACAAGTGGGACAAAACGTCCGTCTCGTTACACATCGGTCGCAGAAGGTGTGGCCACAACTCAGCATCGTGGCTTTGGTGACCAGTCCGCCGCATATGGCGCACAAAAGTTCCTGCAGATGACTTTTGAGCTCTACCAACGCCGTGCGGTGCTCGGACATCTGCTTGGCCGCCCGTTCGTTCACACCGATTACGCAGGTATCGACGATTGTTTGAAGTTCGACGAGTGCGCACTTCAACGGATCCGTGGAGTTGGCTTCCTTATGGCCTCTGGACTGTTTTACGTTCAATTTTCATTTTTTCAGACCGTCGGGACGCCAGAGGAATTTAAAAGTTGTGGAGATTTTCCCGTCTTCTCCAAAACCAACAAGATCGTTGTTCTGCAGGATGTATTCAGCACCTCCTGCCATCTGTTCGCAATTCAAATAGGTGCCTGATGAAGTGTTCAAGTCCGCTATGAAAAAACTATCAGTCCTATATTGAATTTCGCAGTGATGGTCCGACATGTAAGATTCTTTCACTGTTACAGCAGAAGATTGGGCATGACCGATTACGAAGGGTACGTCCTTCGAAACCCGAAACACATCGCCAGTCATCACGTTTACCAAAGACGATTCGATGGACGAAGACTCGTACGATCGTTTGGTACCCATCACGTGTTTTGTTTGTTCGAAAACAGAAATATAAATCGGCGAATTTCTATATTAGTACAATACGCGCGGGGAGTTGAATGTTGTTGCAGAATAGTAACAATATACTGATTTACAAATGTGCAATGTCTCATTATTATTTCTACTGTTGCTATTGCATGTCAATAAAATGAATTATTTCATTCATAACGGCCACTATATTCTTAATTTGATTCAACATATAAATGTAATTATAATTAACTGTTGGAGTGTTGTGTTAAGTTTGAGTATTAATTTATTTATTTTTTAATTGGAAGAAAGAAAAAAGGCTTCGCATTGAAGGTCATTAGCCTTGTGCGAAAATTTCATTTTAGCATAATTTATGTTTTCAAAGAATTGGTTATATTTGTATACATTAAAGGTTATTTTCAATACCATACATCAGAGTTTATTTACAATATTTTTTTCGTTGAGGAAATTTAAAATTTTTATGGTGTTTTCTTCATTAAGAGCTTTTTCTTAGTTGTCTGGTACCGTAGGGTATTTTGGATTTTTTGATATTTTGGGCAGTCTTGGACGATGTGGTGCATGGTGACGTCTAGTTAGCATTTATTGCATTTGGGAGTATTGTATATGGGTCTTTACTGACTAAATGTGAGTGAGTTAAGAATGTATGTCCAATTCTTAATGACTTCTTGTCGTTTATTTATGTTTTAGGGAATTTGCTACTTTTTAATGGTCTTCTTTTATCTTTTTTCATTTATTAGATAACGGTATAGAATCCCAATAATTTTGCCATACCGTGTTTATTTTTTGTTTTATGGATGCTTTAATGTTATCTATTGGTATGTCAGTGATGGCACCCACATACATTCTATATTTTTTTTTGATAAATTTAATTCAGTTTGGATATTCTGGATAGTTTCGTTTGTCGGGAAAGGATTTTGGAATGCCAGGAGAGTGCCGACGACAGTCGTTTTTGATGCATTTTCAATTTGCAATTTATCACAGTATAATTCCATATGTAATCCCTATGGCAATACTCAAGACCTAGTTTTTTTGTAATTTAGATTTATTAAGTGTTGATTTATGCACTAGCCCTTTAGTTCCAACTGATATACCACACCCTACGCTTCATATAAACTGTGCATTTAAGGGATCGAAAATTCCCTCTAGATTACCATTAATTAAGAAAAATTTAAAAAAAGTAGACTTTGTAGGCATTTCAATGGCCTTGAATAATATTAATTGGAATGATGTATTTTCAAATGATAATATCGATACAATTGTAGAAGCATTTTATAATATAGTTAATAATATTTTAAAGAAATATGTACCTACTTATATTGTACCAAAATGTAACTTTTAGTTTGATTGGAATTTACGAAAGCTGATAAAATAAAAATGGTTAGCCCAATATAAAATAAACCCAAACCCGTCGAATTATTTATATTTCTTGAAGCTTCGGGCTAAATGTAAATACTTTTCAAAACAATGCCACGAATGTTACTTACATAACATACAGAATAATTTAATTACTAATCTTAAAAAAATGTGGGGCTTTATTAAAGAGCACAATAAAAATAATTTTATTCCATCTACGATGTCGTATAATAACTCTGGTTATGATATCAACCAAGCTATTTCTAATGCATTAGCAAATTATTTTCTGCAGTATACGTTAGTTCTACATCTGCTAATAACCACTATACTACTAATATTTTAATAGAATCTATAAATCTATAATTAGTGCCTCGTATTTGCATATACCCTTAACTGAAGTTTTTGATGCATCTTTTATACTGAAAATTTTAAATATTAATATTCAGTATCTCAAAATACTTGAAAAAATTGGTTTGTCATTCCAATTTTTTAGATCAAAAACTGTTTTTAACGAGTCATTCCACAGTCAATCATATAGTTATAATGAACCCAAATGTCGTATGCTTCGGGTTTGCAACAGCCTCGATAGCTTCGACTTTAATTTTGATTCTGAATCTTAAATTCGTCATTTATGTTTCAATTTCAATTTTTAATTATAATCAGTATCTTTTTTTTTTCTTATTATGTATTACCTCTATTAGTAGTGAAACTGTATTGTAATGTTTAAAAATTTATTTTATATTACTAATCATAATCTTAAGTTAACTGTATATTGAATTCTTTGTACACTCTCTTGCCTTCGGGAGTAAATAAATTAATAAAAAAAAATTACCAAAGGAATAATACTGGACAAGATCGACTTTAACATTTGTCATTAATTTCCATTGAAACGAGGCGGCTTCAAAATTGGATTTGAGTGAAGTGATAAATAAGTTTGCTAGTACTAAAACTCGCAAAAGATTTTGAACTAACTATACACTTATAATACATGTACATTTTGTGTTTTTATAAAAGTAATATTTATTTGAGAACAAGCCGCATTACTTCTCTCAGCCTTCTGTCGGTCACACACACACACACACACCATAACACTCGTATTTGTGTCTCATATGAAAACGACTAGTGTGCGAAGTATGTGTTGCGGTTTTAAAGCTACTGGTAACATTAGCAAAAGGTCCTAGTTTATTCAATGGCCCGGGGGCCTTTCCCATCAAGCTACTCCACTGACTACAGCGCAGACGACTACAATGCAATATTAACACAACGTAGCATCCGCATGTACCTTACTATACCTTCGAGTGATATTTGACCTACTGGCTATTGTCAACGTTGTTTCGTCGTAACAATTATCCAAATTTCGCGGCATTCCGGTTGACGCGTGCACATGATGTGCAGCAGTGTGCTCATCGCAATGTGCTTCGTTCCAGAGTCTAGAACAGAGAGCGGAAAGTATAATTTAAATTGGAATCAGTTGAATGGTAAACGAAATAGAAATAAAAAATAATACACTTTTTACTTTTTTTTATCACTTGTACTATCAATTTTTTCGTATGGTATATCAATTTGGGGTAGTACCTATAGTAATATATTAATAGTACCTATAATATTTTACTAGTAGTTACAGAAACGGTTTGGAAAAAATAAATTTTAAATTGTAAAACAACCCTGATTCGAGTTTGATAAGCAGAATAAAATATTTATTTATTTATTTTTTAGCATTTATCATTTTATAACGTAAACGTTGTATTAAAATAAGATATTGTTTTAACAGTCGATTTGTCTGAATTTCGCGGTCCGTAGTCGGTTAACGCCTGAAAATACTAAAAGTATCATAACACATCTCGCTGTTGTCGACCAAGCTTGTAAGCATTAACAAATAAATCATAAATATAAACTTCATGTTCAAGGATGAAATATGCAAAGAATATGTGTACGGAAAACGGTTTACTGATTTACAGCACGATGAATTATTGAAAGTAACGTAGTGCTGTACAAATCTGATTCGTCTGAAATAGTGAAAAACGTTTAAAAATGTTTAATTATTTAAATGATAAATTGTGAAAATATGTTTTTAATTACTGTGGATTTCCCCTTTCCTCATTTCTGCGCATAGATTTGACAGTCGAATTTCGATCGCACAAAACGGTTTGCACTGCACGTTCTGGTTGTTAGTGTTATTAATCATTAACAAACCAGGCACATTTCCGTGACGGCGTTCGACATTTCAAAGGCCTCGACGCCGAGTGGGTGTCGTTCACGTGTTTTGGCGCTTATAACGATAATCCCGCGCGAACAAGTACATCGCACGTGGACGAACATCGGCCGTGTAATTGTGCGTGAGCTGTGCAGTCCACTCAGACAGTTCGGACAGGAGTATAGTATGTTTACTCCGTCGGGGCCTGTACATTTTATGTAATGAATAATTATAAACGATCGCGTTTTTTTTATCGTTAACTGTTGATTTTTTCATAGTATTTCGATAAAAAAATGCACATTGATATAATGATATTAATGAGAACATGAAGCTTGTGTATAATATACCCGATAAAATAGAAAAATGCAAAACGTGCCAGATAGGCAACAAAAAAAAAAAAAAAACCTCTCTCTGAATATGCAAAACCACGTAAAATAAGACTTTACGTATTTAACCGTGATACCTTGAAATGGATTTCTATGTCGTCTAGCATTAAACACAACTTAGCAAGATTGATTGTACAACAACCGGTGATTGAAAGGTTCGACTGGATCAAAATATCCTAATAGCCGTTAGGCGCACAAAAAAATTACGATATTTTGTATACGGACCCGGTAGACTACAGAGTATAATAATAGTGTCAATAGACGTTAAAAGAGATCATAAGTCTTGCCCGAAAATCTAAATCAAAGGATGCGATATCAGTTCAGAGTTCGTTTTGGCGTTCGTTTTAGCAGTGCTGTATTATATATAATTATATAAACTTGTGCTAAGTTAGCACCGTTTGGTCGTGGTGTAGCTCGAGTGATCACGTCTCCCAAACGTATGCTAAGCACGTACATTCTCACGGTGAAAAAGGAAAAAAACAAAACGCATAATATTCGAAGCTCGGATGACGACAACGACCAATAATGGTGTATTCATATCCGAGTAAATTATTAATTTTTCGCTATCTTCTATTTTAAAACAATTTGTTAGTAAATCTTTTGAATGTCAATTAAGATTATACTGCATATGGTTGTCAGATGAAAAGAAGTAGTGAACAAAAATAAATGTTGTATAACCATATATCTCTACTACAATTCGTATTAATATCGACCATCGGAGGACACATCGTTATGGACTTAGATGCATACGTATAAGGCATAAATAACCACTTAACAATCTTGGAGTACATCGGCATGTCAATTGTCAATACCTATAACAGTATCGTTATATCGTTATAAATATATTTGAAAAAAAAAAAAAAAACGTAACAATAATAATAATATAAAGATGTTTGTATTCGACGAATCGACGACACGTCAAGCAAACAGAATGACGAACAATGAAATCGCGTCGTTTCCGAAATCCGTCTGGAACACGTCAAATCGAAGAACCGTAGACGGTGGTTACAAGACGTGAGGTATGTATATAATTATGAAGACCAATTTGCATAGTAAAACACGGCGAAACGTGATGTAACTCGGGCGTTCGGTTCTGCACGCGGGTAATAAGATAGTTAACAAGTCCTAAAACGGAAAGAAAGAAAAAAAAAGAAGAAAAAGATAAATTTTATCTTCGCAATGCCTACGTATTTTCTTGTTAACAATGGTAACGACGGCGATAAAAGTGCCATGAACGGAGACGCAGTATTGTTATAGCTGTAGGAGAAAACTGCACATTTCGATGGTGAATATATAATAAAAAATCGTAGTGACATTCTCCTGTCGTATAATCATTATTACAACCATCATAAACTGTGGACTGAGGTCGTATATAATAGTAGTACAGTAATGTTGAAGTTGTTTCACGTTTTTTTTTTTTTATTTCAAATATAATCGCATATCAACCCATCTGACAATGCCCCTATAGGCCGATGGACGAATAAATTAAAAATATAAACATATGCATGGATTTTAATACCCCACGACTCTACGGCGTCGTTGCGAATGAACGGGAAAACAAAACAAACAAATGAAATGTAGTCATTAAAATATTAATCGGTATGGTGCATACAAAACATTGTAATATTTTATCCGTTTTGAAAAAATTGTTGACAATTATCCGACTAAGGAGCATCGTGTTCCGGTCGAAAATAATACTTATAACTCCGATCGCTATTATTTTCCGACGTTAATGTTTTCAATAGTTCACGATTATCCGTACTTTGGATGTCTCAAATTTTTCCGATGATTTTCTTCCCGTCGATATTATTACCGTCGTGTGATTATTATTGTCACGGACGAAACAATGTCATTCCGTCGGAATAATGTTCTTCGGACGTGCCTGCGTCGTGCGTACGCGTAAATATATTTATTCGTGTGTGTACCATGCTAATAAGTACCACGCACGCCGTGCGACATTGTGTTTTCAATATACGAAACGATTGCTGCGGTGCACGGTGCAGCAATAAATCTAGGAAAAGTATTTGGAAACATTATTCAAACGAACCAATAACTCAGTGACAACGACTGAAACGGACATTTCCATGTAGAACTGCAACACAGAAATACGGCGGCGCGGCGTAGCAAGAAGGACAAGTGATTCATTTGACTGCGGGGCGTTACTACGAGGAAAAACCGCTCCGTCGCTGAGGAAGTTTCAGAATATCGTGACCGTCCGTACGTCTGACCGGTAAGTTACCCTGTTGCGCGTGTACAGGCCAGGTCCTATTTTCATACGCGCACAAGCCGTGACGCGGCACTTGCCGGCTACGCGAAAAGAGAATAAAACACACACACACACACCGGTACCTACTACGTACCGTGTAGTATTATAAACGTTTTGATTTTTCGACAACGCGTGTTCGAATGAATAATTTATTGCACCCGCGCGCATATTGTCGTTGTTTTATTATCATATGTTTGCGACGAAGAAAAAAAAAAAAACAAGGAAAAAACCCGTTAGCTTTCTGTACCATGTAGTTATGTTACATTTTACTCGGGTGTTAATAGCTCATAATTTATACGTATAAATATACTGCGAGTATGTATTCATAATAAATACTAATTTTTCCCGATCTATTCCTTTTTTTATTTTTTTCGTATTAAGTTGCGATTTTATTTTTTTCACGATAAGCTATTATGTTATAGAAGTTAATAGTATAGTATGACGCGTATTGATGTGTCGATTTAGAGCTAAACGTGTTATAATAATATATATAACACGTTTTCGTTGGACGCATGAGAAAAAAAAAAAATAAGTAACTGAACAAGAGTCTCACGATTTTTTCGCGGTTTCTCGACTAAAATCTTAAAATCGTTCAACTTTGGAATGTAGAAAAATATATTATCCGATCGAGGATAAATATCATGTGAACATTACCGGTAAGAAACATTCTCATGTAATGACTTTCGAATTTCGGTAAAATATTTGAGTTGTGTGACAGTGGTGTTTCAGTAATATTCTATAATACTTTTAAGTAACCCTTTATGCTCCGAGACGACTTAAGTTAAAACCTAGTTAGTTTAAATTATGTTATTACAAACTAAATAATATTAAGTTTATCTTGGAAAATGAAACACGCGAAAAACCACTGATTCCTTAAAAAAAAAAAATAATAATAAAAATAATAACAAATAGACTTTGTTTTATAAAATAAAATCTTTGGTTTATATTTAAAATAATATTTTCTAAGAATACGTATTTTTTCCTACTTGGGTGTAACATGTATGCTGCAGTTAAGATATGTTATGCTGTATAAAATTCTGCTGTAATTATGTTACGTGCATATATACAAAATAATAAATTTAATTAAAATAGTTAAAATATCCCTTTATCCATTCTTATTTATTATAAAATATATAGTACATTTAAAGTTAAAAAACGACAAATGATGATTACATAAATATTTTAAATACACATAGTTTATACATTTGTCAGGTAGGTATATAATGTATACATTACTATACAAGCGTACATCAATATGGTTATTTAAATTTTAAATTGTGTTTTAAATATTATTACCGACTATAGGGCTTTAAATGTGGGAGTGTTTTCGAATGAATTTTTAAAATTCACCCCTCCTCTGCGAAAGCAATAAATACCTGTTTTCTTCTTAAATTAAAAGTACTAGATAATCAGCATTTTGAGTTTATATGAGTCACAGTGGTTTTATTTATGTATTACAATTTAAACTTAAAATATTAAAATTTTATTGAAAATAAAATGTGTATACAATATTTTATACAATGATTCGAATATGAAAAGAAATAGGTTGATAAGGTATTATATAATTAATCGATATTTTTTACAATCTGGTTTTCAATCAACAACTCGAAAACTAAATTTTAATCTTGCATCAACAGTTGATACCAATACTAATAATTCCGCATGGATTATATTCATATAATAATAAATCATTAATTATTCATAATTATTTGTTATAAATTATAATCGGTAAATATTTTTTCTTAATCAAGTTCCAACTTTCTCTGATACATAAGAATGTAGTAGATTTTTAATTAAATATTATTTTTTCCATAAATGTATGTTCCTATATTTCAAATAAAATCCTAATGACAGATTGAAGAATATACACAACCGGATATATTTTTAAGGATTTTGTATTTTCAAGAAAATCTTTTAAAAACGATTTTTCAAACTTTTCCAAAATGCTCATTTGACATAATTGATGGTGAAATAAATTTCAAATATTGCGTTTCCAAGGTTTACGTATCAATCATATCATTATAAACCATAAATAGTAGTCTGATTTTTCAATACTGTAATATAATATTATCCATTATATATTTGGAGTTTCATTACTTGCGAGTTGTGTAATATTATTTCGATATTTACAACTGAAAATCATTATTTTTGTACAAGTACATTTAACAGTCGACCAGTCACTCGAGTACAGTAATTCGAATAAGTAATGGATTCAGAGAAAAACGAGGAATGTGTATGGGAATTGGTTTTACCATAATGTGCGGCGTGTGTGTATTTTTTTAATGGTTTAAAATGACAGATTTAATCACGTCGATGATTATTATTTTCCGTTTCGCCTATAAGCATGACAAGATGAGTTGAAAAATAACAAACAAACGCGTTTGAAAAATTCATGTTATTTAGTTTAAATTTAACGGCGACAATTTGTTCAAATAAAGTGATTCGCGTGGGCTAATGTATCTATTTAGCGTTTAACGACCGGATTTACAGCCCACGCTCGGCCCCGGTCAGTCGAATCGGTGAGATTATTTTGTTTATTTATTTATTTTTTTTTTTTTAAAGATTTTTTTTTTACGAGGGGAATTATTATTCTTATTGAAATATTTATCATACCACGCGGCGGCTGAGGCCCGCGGTCAACACGCGTTGTCTTCACCGAAATTGACGGCTGAAAATGTTTATTACCCGTGTGGTGGCAACGGCACATACCGTCTACGGCGCATCGTAATCTAAATGATCGCGGGATCGTGTACTGAGAGAAAAGAAAAAAAAATCGTATTGAGATAAACTGTGGAACGGCCGAATAACTGCAGAGGACGGTATAAAAACGAATAATCTCTGTCTTATTCTCTCTCTCACTCTATCTCTCGCTCGCACTTCGCTCTTCTGTTCGCCGTAATGACCTCGTGTTATGATATTGGCAAAGGGTTAATTAGTCGGGCTATTACGACCGCGTACGTTACAAATATTATACGTATAATGGTATGCATAGTACCGATCGATGCGACCATTAAGATAAGGCGCGTGCGCCGCGTGCTAATAACCAAACCGGGGGATACACGCGTAACGCGTGCACGGTCGATTCGGATCTTAACTAGGTGGCGAGGCCGTTATGAAAATAATTACAACGATATCGCAACAAACAAATAAGTAGGCAGGTGATCAGTGGCGGTGGTCGCGGCGCTTTAACGGTTTCGGTTGAACTTTGCCGTGAGCCAGGACCGTTGTCGATCGCGAAGAGCTTCAGCGCCGCGGTTCGCGGACCACCTGGACGAGAACTGTACGTTTAGATCGACACGAATCGATACGGCACGCGGTACGAGTAACGGAGATTATGGTAAGAACGTAAAATACTACGAGCTCGGCAGCCGTGTCTCGTTTCTGTAATGTCCGAAAGCCGGAGCAGCCGGTTGCGAACGCGCGTAAATACCACGCGTTGCCACGCATTGGCCGCAGGCGTATTTCAGTCGATACGTTTACCACTCTCGCAGGCATTTGAAACAAATCGTCTCTCAGAAAAAAAGAAAACGATTAAAGAAATAATAAACGTACACGCAGTGTGCACTACACGTACAAGCAGTTGTATAACTAAAATTTAATCTGAAAATTGCCGAAAACGATGCCCAGTCATTTCATTTTTCACGTACACCTCAGATAAAGGTTAGCTTCGTACAACACGGACGTATTGTTTTGGGACGGACACGTTTTGGAAATATTATAAGTGCCGATACCGCAACATTTTGGTAGTATGTCCCTCAAAACGTTTCGCCGTATAAATAATGGCAAATACTTCACAGGCTCCGACGGTTTGTCCCTTCCTGCCTCTCTCTCTCTCTCACTCGCTCGCTTTTCCTTTCCTTTCGTAAAGGTCGCGCCGCGTTCGCGTGTCCACGATGGACTTTATGTAGCGACGTGCTCGCCATTTGTACGACCCGAGAAAGCAAACCTTTCCTGCACGTGGCCAACGTCGCAGTGATTGCACTGCGATTATCGTTCGTTATTACGGCGCACGTGTGCAACGCGTCGCAGCGGTCGTCGCAATACGTTCAGTACGGTTTTCGAGTTTTCACAACGCAACAGTCACACAAAACAAGTAATGGTAATATCGTATCGGATCCGTTGCTGTACTACACGGACTGCGAGCCGATGCAGGAGTGCGCGCGCGTAGGCGGAACGTACACGCCGCAATATTACAATACCGGTCGGCTTCGAACAGGATTTGTACGCGACCGGCGACCAGGACCCACGGGGATGTGGTGGTAAATCGCTCCGAGCGCTCGTCGTCGTGTATCCTCTAAGGCCAAACCACTCACGCGCGCCAAATACACCCCTCGGCCGGCCGCGCGTTATCTGATCGCTCGCGGTTCCATGAAACGAAACGAAAAAAAAAAAAAATATTATAATTATCATAACGCGCGTGTGTGTGTGTGTACAACATCGTTATAGTTTATTATTGAAACTATCGCGGTCGCGTTTATTATTGTCTCGTGATAGACTACCATTTATTTTTATTACGACCGCTACTACTACTACTACTACTACTACTACTACGTACGTACAATGTACACCGCTCCACTTAACCCGCGAGACCCGAGATCGACTACGACACTGCTGCTCCCCTAGGGCGATCTTTCTTTATTATTGTTGTTTGCGCTCTCGGATCGTGTGTGTACATAATAACAATATTCAATGCGCGCGCGTTATAATCGAAATCTCGTTTACGTTGTATTCGTGTCGGAGGTTACGAGCGCGCGGGTGTCAAGGGAACTGTGTTTTTCGTGACCGATATTACACTGCGCACACGGGTACATTCGTTACACATTATAATGCGTTACCGCTGGACACATCTGACGCAACGGTAATGTGCTCCGCCGCACGCACCGACCGCAGTTGACCGACAGCCCCTGCTTAACCTGTAACCGGGCGACAGTCGAGGATTCGACGACGTTGTTACCGCTGTGTTTTCGCTGCATCATAATCGCCGTCTCGTAACACTGTTACGGTCGAAATTCGCCCCGCGGTAACGGTCAGCGCGCGCGCGAGACAATAAATACAACGAGCGCAGCAGTGTCGTGTTGCTGAACGGGTCCCACAGGCCGGTGATGTCTGTGCGTACTGACTGCCAACGTCCGGCGCCGCCGCGTGTTGATTACGATTGTTACGATCCGGCGGATCAATACGGACACCGACGGTACACATCTGTGTACCAGTCGCAACAGCGCCAGTAAACCGTTAATATCCGCAGTGATTGTTTCCGTCGCCGCGATTAGCTCGTGGCGAGAAAATCCAGTAAAACAAATAAAAAAAAAAAATCCTAATTAGTTACCCGTCGAGATGGAAGGGTTATGGAAAAGCTTAGCGAAATCCTATACAACATAACATAAAGCTTTACATCTTTGTAACATGGAAAAAAATTTACTATGTTCAAAATTAAATTAACATTCTCGTAACTAATTTCTAATTAGACTGCATCTCGTTGTGTTTGACACACTACGCGTGATTATGTTTCACATGATCATCGCTCCAACCACCGAATTGGTCACACCCACACTTCTTATTATGTCTCCGTGTAGCGTCATCCTATCTATAATGCTTAGTACACATCAAGTTAATCGCCCGTTTAAGTATGTAAATATATACCTAATGCATTGCATATAGCAATCGTTACGTTTAAAATTTTAGAAAACTATTATTCGTATTTTTTTTATTTTTTATCGATATAATATCGCTTTTGATTTTCGAGTTATATTGATGAGGCTTAATTAAAATTGTTGGAAGATGTTGGAGTTGAAAAAAAAATTATAACTTACTGTTTAGAAATTATGACTTGAAACGAGGTGTCTAAGAATAAAAAAAAAACATTTTCACCTGAACAAATCCCTAATAGCGTTATATTATTTGCAGGGAGTTCTGTGGTTTTGTCGCAATCACTTGCATCTTAAAATTTCTTGGCCTGAATTTAAAATTTTAAATGAGAGACTTTACAAGAAACATTCTTGTCTTCACATATAAAGTTTTTTTTGTGTTATTTGTAAATTGTGTTTAAACTTATTATTATTATTATTTTTTTTATTGCTAATTTTCAAAGTTTTACGGCAATATCCACGGATTTGCGCTTCTTTTTTGAAACCTAGTACGTGATTCGCGTCTCTCCAACACAGGCGGACTGTCACAGGACGCTCTGACAGCAATGTCGGCCTAGAGAAGTCACAAGTTTTACAGAAGTACTTTTATTACCACCTTTACATATACTTTTAAAATATGTAAATGTATTCTTATAAATGTATGAATAAAATTAAATCGCAATTCAAAAATAATAGTTCAATAGGGCAACATTATGAAACAAGTCATTATATGCAAACGCTTGAACTGTTGGCTTTATTAGCCATTTTAATGGTTTATTGGACGGTTTTAAATGTACTCGTGTTCCAAAAAGGTCAATCATGTGTGTTTTCCGATTCATTTGGTCATCGTGTAAGCTTTGCATTTTGTACATTGGTATTAACCGACAATTTCCATTTCCGTTGTATCACAACAATTCTATGGAAAAATAAAAAATAAAATAAAAAAAAATAATATGCAGATGATTGATATTTAATTGAACGAATAACAGGTAACAATTAAATAATTTAATAGCTGAATTTCCTAGCTTCGTCTGGGAGTTATTTTACTATTATAGATTATAGTAATTAATACTTAGATAAAAACAAATTTTAAGTAGAAATAAGTACACCATCGTCATATATTCTAATAATATTAATTTAGTCTATAATAGTCAAAATCTTTTTGTAAATATACCAAAATTAACAATTATTATAATCAACAGTTAAATAGTTAACAATGTTAAAATATTATTTAGGTATGTAACCTCATAGTGAAAAATAAATTTATCTAGTCCGTTAATCTAGAGCTGCTTCAATCCTTAAAAATGTGATGTATGAAAAATTTTTTCTGAGTGATTCAAAACATAATTGCAAGTCTATTCCTTTATTTTCATAAACTAATAGGTTAGATAGTTTTGGCTGTATGCTGCTCAGTGAGCAAGTGTATGATATTTGAATTGTGTGCTTATAAATTGATGACATAAATCTTAACAATAATAATAAAAAAGACAAGACAAGATATTGAGATACATAATATTATTACCTATTATGTATTTGTACCTACGTATTATATTTCGCCGTAACGTTTATTATGTTTTGAACACGTACAGATTACTTTATTTGGTATAATATCATAATCATTTCACAGTGATTTACGATCAATAACTGTATCGACTGACACATGGAACACACTCCGATCGATATTTGAACGAACAATAAGCAGTTATCTACCATCTTATCGTTTGCGCTGTTCTTGCCAATTGCAAGTAATCGACGGATTTTGAAACGCGCTGTATACTTGATCGTAAACAGATATCCAGCACTCTGAAACGTATTAAATAGCTGATTAAAAACTCGCGCGCACACTGTGTATACATATGTATGCAATTTTATGCATACACGAGGACATTTATACGTACGATTTATAGAGTTGGGAGATAAAATCGTTGTTCATGAAAAATTATCCGACGGTGAAACAGTACTCGAATTTAAACCTGTCCGTACGTTTAACGAGGTAACGTTGTTTTTATTTTTATTTATTTATTTTTTTTTATTGGAGAATAGATATACTTGCATAGTGAACTGTGGAGTGGATAAAAACAGTGGTCTATTAACATGACGTCTATCTGATTGAACAAATATCGCTGAATCGCTCAGACAATGGTGTTAGTTTGAAAAGAAAAAAAAAATTAAAACCTAATCGATCTCGTCGGGATAGACGCGAGCATATTTCTGAGAATCCAAAAACGTCATTTGTCACGCGGTCACGTTGTGTTTTCGATACGTCAGCCACGACGGACTCGATGTGGTACGGTGAAAAAAAATCGAGCATTATAGTGTAACCAAATAAGTGTACAAGTTTGATCTTCAAAATGTTTGAACTCTCAATCTTTATGAAAAAATAAATTAATAAATTATTTAAAAAAAAATGAAAACCGAGATTCTCACGGCAAAAATTTGTAGCGCGATTCAATAAATACTGATATTTTCAATTACCGTATTCCTTTTGTGTATTGTATTGTGTTTAATATATTTTTAAACAGAAATTGCAATTTTCAGAAAAACATTTTAACCGGTAACATAGTAGTACAAAAATTATGATTTTATTAGCGTTGAACACTCATATTTTGTCAGCCAATGGAATCGTTTTCGAAAAACTGTTTACGGTTTGACATCATCATCATGGACGCGTCGCAGTGTTGACGCCGCAGCGTAAATATTTCGGACGACGTGTAAAGTGTGTGATGTGTTTTCCAATGTGGAAACGGTACACGGCCGTTGCGCTTATGTTTCACATTTCGGCTAAAAGTGAAGGACACCGAAAACGTTGATGTTCCCCCGTCTTCGGTCCAGGACCTCTAGGTGTACCCCTTCCTCCGCCCTCGCAGCGGCCATCGCGACGAACGCAACGGCCGGGCGCGGAGAGAACCTTTCCGTTCGGGCTTCGGTGGAAAGTTCGGTGGACCGCGCGCACCGGGGGCCAAAGGTCGTGGCGCGGCCCGCCGATTGAGACGTTCACGGGAGCCCGTTGTGGATCGCGTGACCGTGCGCGCGCGCGCCGAGACGCCGGGAGATCGAGACACCGATAAGGCACGCGGGTGCGAAGCGTCCGACCGGGAAATTGATCGGGATAACCATCTAACGTCGGGGCGGCGACGTGTTGTCAGCGTTGTGTACACGCGGTCGTGTACCGCCGCCACCGCCGCACGTTTCCGAAGGGTCCCCCCTCCCAATCCCCCCCCCCGGCCACGCGACGGCTCACGTGCGCCCGAGGGGGACCGCTTTCGTTTGTTCGTGACCGCTATCCGCGGGTACGTCGGGCGCAAGGAACGCGTTCAGTAGAGGCGGGAAAAACGTTTTCGTCGTCTAATTTCCGGAGCGAATATTCCGGACGGAATCAATCGCTTCGCGTGTTTCTACCGCTCTGCGTGTTCTTGTGTCGATATTCTTTTTTTTGTTTTCGAACATAAAAACTAGCGATAAATACGGATTTCAGATTTTCGAAATCTGGACTTTTAAAGCCGAATTTTTGTATTTTTGCACTTGGAACACACGTTTCTGGTCATAAAATTCTAAACGGACCGTTACATTTTTTTTTTTTCGATACACGGGCTAGGTGAAACCTGAACTATTTCCCTATACACTAACCAATCTACCAAATAACTAGTTACTGGTTACTATAAATTCTAGTAACAACCGATATATATATATCGGTCGGATGTGTTGAAATAAGCTTACGGATTTCAAAATCCAGATTTTGGATTTCTAATCCAGAATTTTCCCATCGTTAATTAAAACCGCGTTTCATTTCAAATGTCGGTCATGACCTAAGACTATCTGAATCGCAAAACAATCCGTATGATGATTTTTAGGACATTCTTAAATTCAATAAAAGATAAACAGATCTCATTTGGCTGGGGGCCCCGAACAATAAAAATTATAACAGTTGTATAGTTACTATAAATCTTAACCTGTATCGTATTAACATGACTGTCTAAAAACAAAAAATAAATAATAATACTTAGGTAAATGGCAGTGTTAACGTTTTAAATAAACAACGTTTACTTGTGTGAAATTAAATTAGGTATGTTTTATTTCTTATACCATTATTGAAATAATTTTAAATATTATAACACATGACGTTTCACCACGATTGACGAGTGCGTATTTCTCAACCGCATTTAACAATAGTTACACGATGACAAACAATCGCATAATCGATACCGATGAAGAAAATTGACATGGTTCACTTTACCCGAAAATCATTCAGTAAAAGACATCACGTTCGTAATTACTGGAATTAATAAGACCAATCAAATAAATTGATTTATATTGATATTGAGTGCAACAACACAGTCGTCAAGATGCGAGTCGCATTATCTGACATGGCATAAATATCATAAATATAGTTAGGAAAAAGTATAACACACAATAAAAAGTGTTCGAATGCAGTTTGAAAACATGTTAATTCCAAAACACTGTATGCACAACAATATTAAATTATGGTACGTTTGAACGGTTTTTATGATATTATTAATACCTTTTAATCAGTTGGAACTGATTAGCTACGGATTTACCGTGTAGCCAACGGGCCACTTCTGATTTTACAACAAATCGTACGGTGACAAATGTCTACAGAGTTTACGGCCTAGACGCCACTAGCGAAGATCACTTCGGCACCGCGGTCTTGTTTGATGTGTGATAATAATAATAACAATAATAATAATGGTAATATGATACGTTTCTTTTTAATAATATTATACCGGGCTAGTGAAATCCCTTGCTCACACTAAACCAGTAACCGCGGATAAAACATCTAAAGCTCGGCGAGTGTTAGTGCTATTTGAAAAAAATAAAAACGTTTAAAGTAAATAAATAATAAAATGTTTTTAATGCACAATTATACATGCACACGTGATATTTTCCATATAGGTGCGTTTTCGCATTAGCTAATTGGTTTTCCATGTACAGTAGCCCTGAATTGCGCTAATGACCGGTTCGAAAATGGTACCGACGACGACTATTATTACTATTATTATTATTATTGTTATTGGCCGATAAGGTCAAGATACGGTCGTCGGTGCAGCGGGCGAGTGGAGCGGACGGAATAGAATTAAGGATGCGGACTTCGATATATACCTCCCCCACCTGAGCTCTGCGACGTATAAGTATAATCCTTGAAAGGCGCCCGCGATAAAGAGTGCATACTTTTAAATACGTATATAATAATTGATTTTCGCATGCATAAATGTACGTTTGTGCAATCCATTATCAAACCAAGAGTTAGTGTACTGTCCACACACACACACACACACACACGCGCGCGTTCGTACGTACACCCATTGTTGTTGGTTATAATGTGCACTCGAAAGAAAAATCGAAATGGTCACGACGCAGCAGCAGCAGCAGCAGCAACAGCAGCAACGGTGGTTGGCTTTTTTTCTTTCTCGCTAGAAAATAAATGAATACGCGTTCGCAAGCACGCGGATCCTGTTTATTCAGGTACGGTACCCGGTTTGGACAATAGGAGCGAAACAACGCCCAGGGTATAATGCTGTCTCGTATGTGTAACTTTTTCATGCAGCGGCGTACGTACGGTGCACAGGCAACGTGTTTAGGTAATCGTCTAAATAGGGAAACGCAATAATATACGATCGCACGGCTAGATAATATAAGGAAACGAGAGAAGAAATAATTACCACGTGCCGCGCCGTCACGCCGCCGACACTTTCCAACTAGGAAATTATTGTTATTGCGCAGCTCGTACACACAAACCGCGCATACGATACGTACGCTGCCCTAGTGAGCCCTATTAGTTTTCCGTTTTCAATGTGTATCCTATTCGTAATGTACTCGTATACAACATGGTGAAAACGTTCTAATGGCTGTGCGTACGCGATACGTTCAATGTATATTTCAGTTTACGCTATAGTTGACGAATCAAATTAGCAAATAGAATGTCTGCAGTTCAATTCTACATGTTCAAAAATACCACTGCAATGGCTTATCGATTAATGATTAGTTTACTTTTACAGTCCGGACGAAAAACAGTTGTTCTATTAATGCTATAATTAAAAAATAAATAATAAAACTTTTATACGTTTATGGTTGAAATAGTGTTTTCAATATTTAGGCTAAAAGCTGTTTCTGGTTTTTTAAAAACGTGAAAAATGATGCAAACATTTTTAAGAAGTAAATAATTTTGAATTAGATTTGTTTAAGTGTTTCAAAAATAAGAATTTTTACTTTTTTTATCCATGCGACGAGTGCTATATTTTGGTTAACAAGCTTCTCAGAGGCGGGGGCGGGAACACATTTAAGTAATGTAATTTTGTTTAGTTATAATTCAATCTAGCAGCCGATTTATAATTTAAAAACAGTTCTTTCCGCCACACCGATCAAAACAATAACCTTTACGATGTATGCGTACTATTCATTGCTAAACGATACGTCTCAATATGAGTACTTAAATGTATACTCATAAATCTAATCGAAATTCACATGGTACCGAATACAACATGGGAGTAGTCGCACAGAATTTGCTGATTTTCATCCATTGCAGTGGGTCATTTGAAAAATTTGGAAGTAGGTACCGCTGGTTTATCGTCACGGTTATCAATGGTAACACCGGATTGTTACTAAATTGTAACTGTTACGGTCGGATGTAATCGAATTAACGGTCTATTAGCCTAACCTTATATAAGGCTATAAAATATAATGTGTATCGTTCGAGACGCGATATCGGTTATTGTTGTTGTCCGAATAATCGTTGCGTGTAATAATGCGTGTGGCCAAACCGAGAGATATCAGACTTACTCTACACCCGCCGCCGCCGTGGTGTAGTTATAAATATTAAAAATTTATAAATCCAGACGCCGCCGTCGTTGGAACGTAAAAATGGTAAAACATAATTATTTACGATGCGTGCACACGAACATGATACTGAACAAAAATCACACACACACAAACACGCACGCGTGGCAAATAGGTTAATGTACAAAATAGTGGGCGTCTCATTAAAATTCAACTCGTGTCAATTTTTTTGGTAGCTAGCAGCTAAAACGCATGCGTGGTATTCGAAATTCTACGCGCGGAACCAATTATCTAAATCGAAATTTAAATACCACCGTGAGGTAGAGATTTAAATTCGGTCGACAGAGGTGAAATCAACACGCGCGTGTGTGTGTGTGTTAGCGACGGAGACGCGCCAAAACGAGTATAATATCTATATTATTATTATTATTATTATTCTCGTGTGTACATGCTATATGTGTGTATATACGGTGCAGAATTTGGTTCCCCCGCGATACAGAAGACAAGCTGCTGCACCGCAGATCAACTTTGTTACCACATCCGCATACCCGATAAGGCTGGCTCAATACGTACTTGTATACATTTCTCTCGAGTTCTACGTCCGTCGCATTGTTCACTATTTTTTTCTCCCCCTCGAACACATTTATTTAATGATAACTATAATACTCTGGTCCAGCCAAGTTACAGTAATGTCACGTTTGATACGATATTTATATTTTTTAAGATAATATATTTGATGTTGTTCGTCACCGAAGAAACATTTTTACTGTCGGTACGGGAGGAACCGATTTATTTATTCGTGTCAACGTTTACTTAGTTGAATTATCTTAAAATCTAATAATAATAAAACAATTATATAACTAACATGATTATAGATTTTGTTACAATAATTAAGAGTATAAATATATTATTTCTATACTGTTCGATGATGGTGTTCATACATGTTTTCAAACACTTTAAACGGAATTTTTAACAGAAAATGTTTGAAAATATTTATAATATATTTCCAACTTCAACTGTCGTATGCTTTCAAAATCTTAAGTCGATGTAGAACGGCTCTTTTAAAACAATAAGTAACAAAAAGTTGTATTAGCATTAAGCCCCGGGTACTACGGCAACTTAAAACGTGTCGAAAAATGCAGCGAAAACGTGTTATAAAATGACCGGGTACAGGCTTTTGTTGGTCGGAGTACGTACAACTTGCACTGTAAAGCTTTCAAAATATTCCAAAAATCCCTACTGCCACTCGTTGAGCAATTTTTAATGACTGTTGGATATTTTTGGATAAGTAATAATAAGTTATAACGAATTTAAATTTTGTTGTGCCGAGTGCACGAACGACATAACAAACAGATCAATCGTTATAAAGTGACGAATCGAAAAATGAACACACAGACTTGGTTGGTCATCGTTTGTCAAAATTATATACCATATAATGAAAATAATTCGTAGGGCGCTACCAAAACGATTGGATCCGGAGACTCCAACGACTTTTAGTTTGCAATATTTCAAGCGTTATTCGGTGAAAACGTTCGCATCAACAACTTTCTTCCACCAACCGTTTTATTGCATCGTTATGTGTACCGAGTCGGAGTGAAGGATAATTGGAATATTTTTGGAACGTTTTGCAAACTTTTCACGTGCCTGCATGGATACTTGGTAAACGGTCGTGACGACGCGCACAACGATGTAACGGGTACGCGATGCAGAAATTATTTACGAAACGGGGAAAAAGAAGAGGAAAAAAAAAATAATACTTAATAAATCCAGCACCGGGACAAGTAGACGGCGGTCGAGATATATTTATTTTATTTTATTTGCACGTTATACGCAGTGCGCTAGTGAACGTGCACGTATTATGTTATTATCGCGTCGTCATCGGGATATATGTCGCGGCCGTATCATAGTATCGTGTAAAGTATAATAAAAACCCACACCGATATGGGAGCGTGTGTGTGCAATAAACCTAGTGTACGTATATTACGTACGCGCAATCCGGTGCCGCGGCGAAGAATTATTGCCACGCGGACGGTACTTAATGTCCATCCGTCGGCGTGTCGGATAAACGTGTCGTCGACACGGGGACTCGCGACAGTAATAATAATAATAATAATAATAATAATAATAATAATAATAATAATAATAATAATAATAACTATAATAATAACGATAAAGTAACTTGGCTCGGTCGGTATTAAGTTGTTTCTATATTTTATTCGTGTTGCAAAAAACAATTTGCGCAAAAATAGATTTATTTATGTTTTTAGTCCTTGGAATTCGAATCAATAAAAAATCAACATTACTCGGATCTTATATACATATATATGATCAACTAGTTGACTTATTAGTAGCTTTACATTATAATGGAAGTAAGAAGTTAATTTTGAAAAACATTCAACTGATTATTTTTGCTAAATTTAACTTGATTGTTTTATCCGTTGATACGGTGTATTACTTCATTTATTGTACGTTGATGTCTTTCGGAGTCTGGTGCGAGTGTTGCGAAGCACACTGTGGTCGTGGAAAGGAAACGAATGTAAAAGGAAAGAAAAAAGAACGGATTGAAAATAACACGTCGTAACGATTTCTAAATCGGTCGGAATACGAAATCGCGTGAGAGCGCTCACGTCAACTCGGTCGATGGCTGAACGGAGAATTATGAGTCTGAATCACCATAAATGGAATCGCGTCGTGGGGAAGAGAGCTGAGGACATCGTCTGCGGCAAGCGAACGCGGCGCAATGAATTATATCAGTCGTCGACGATTCAGTCGTATAGTATATTTGGTCGGCTGGCGTACCACGGTGATTCCTAAAACATGGAAATACATGTCGAGAGACGCAAGAGTGACATCAACGTTGGCGTTATTCCTCCTTCCTCCCCTCGTGGAACTTTTTAAGAGATTACCGATGCCGATGGTTTAACAGTTTCCGGGTAAGGATCGAAGGGAACAGATGCGGTTGTTCTACAGCGGGACTGGAAAAAAACCCTCGTTCGAAGGCGCGTGTTATATTATTTTGTTTTCCTGTGTGTACGGTTTTCCGCGTAAATCTTTTGTCGATAATTGTTCCGCGATATTCTACTGTGCCCTAGGATTTTTATTTAGCATAAACGGTAGGCATTCTATATGATTTAGTGTGCCGTTTACATGTATTTGATTTGATTTAGCTTAATTTTCCATTGCTTAGTCCATGAAAATATTTGATTGAAGTACTTGTTGTGTTACGATTTGGAGGGTTATTCATTGACGGTAGGATTTCTCTGTGTCGTCAGCGTAGGTAGCTAAATGGTATATTTGCAGTTTTTCGAATGTTACGGAGAAATATATCGTAGAGTGTGTGAATGATAGGTCGCTACCCTGGGAAACTTCTGCTTTTGCAAAATGGAAGATTGGCATTGAGTTACCGTGTCAAACAGAAAAAATATTTTTCATCCGTACATGATTTCATTATTAGATAACAAGGAGCGGGAAATAACGAAGAAAAAAAAAAGAACTTTTGAAGAACTTATTCCCAAAAAATTATCTGAATATATTATATACAAACTATGTTTGAAGAAATTATCACTTTTGCGTAGCCGGGCGGTATGGGTTACTCATTTTAAAGAGAAACCCTTTTTAAATAATGGAATAATATATAGAATATTATGCACCGTTGTTTAATATATAAATATTAAATTAATTTAATATATTTATATTAAAAATCATTTATTATTTACGAGTATTCACCACTTGATAATTTTTAATTTTAATTTTGTTATTTATTATTTATTTAACATTTTAATATTACCATTTACCTCAGATATTTTTCTGGAATTTAGAATTATTTATTTTATAGACGGTCTTAGGAATACCTTACAGCTTTTTTGTAAATATATGTTGATACAATTTAAAATTTAAAGTCGTAATTCTATTGTTCGGTAACACAAGACAGATGACGGTCCTGAGCACATTTCCCGCATGCCCATAGAATAAGAAAGGAACTGCATCCGAATAAATTAAATAAAAAGTGTACTAAATATTTTACGCCAAATTTTAGGGCTGAATTCATATTTCGGAAACGACATAGATTCACGGGAGGGACAGCTTGAACAGAAGATAAATCGAAGTATCCGTATGATACAGTGGGACGTGATAATTCCACCGTCCATAACTGTATAGTAATTATATTATATATTAATATAATGGTAATATTATCTAATATTTAATTTTTTCTGGCCTCTTCGGAAATATTTTCTTGGAAATTCACGGCTGAAAGTAGGTATCTTACTCGCACGTTTATAATACACTATCATTACACTACAGTTATTTTCCATTTACTTTTCCGTTCAGATCGTTACCTACGACCCATTAGAACGACGATTCCGATGCAAGCGCGTAACATTTTTTTTTTTTTTTTTTTCTCAAAATATACGCTACACAGCAGTTAATCGCCTCATCGTATGGTACAGCCATGTATATTATATTACCATTACGCTGCACCGTGTGTACGTGTGCATGTATAAAAATATAAATATATTTATAAACATTCGTATGTAACATATGTTCTCTAATAATATCATAATGTTCCGTACACGCCTGGCAATTGCCTACTTACACGTTTCGCCTGCTATTTTGTCCGTGAAATAATTTACTCGGGCGTTAAGTATAATGTTGCGGCACTGCCGCGAAAAGTGTTATTTTTTATCCTCCAAACGACGTGCATTTTAATGTTCGCAACGCTGTGCACTACATAACGTCTCGCGTAATACGCGTTGCCGTGTTCTTGTGATCTCCAAACGTGCCACGCGGTTCCTGCAATTATCGTTTGACGGAATAAACGCTACACTCTGTGTGTTTTTTATTTTTATTTTATCATTAGCCAAATAATAACCGTGCGCACGCACGTTCTGCTCGATAGTGTTTTAATACGATATCCTACGGCCGGGCGCAAACACCTATTTATGTTACTCAATCGATCTCGCCTCTGCCGCATTGAAGTTGTTATTATTTTTAGGGCCAATTAAAACTGGTCCAATACGTTTTTGATGATTCTCAGTGCGCGTGTCTGTTACGAAATGGTACACGGAGAAAATCCGCTAGTAGCACATTTTAACAATCAATAGGAGTATAATTATATATTTTTTTTTCGTTCTGAACACAAATGTAAAGCTTGCTCTGCACCTTATACCTCTCATTATGTAGGATACCTGTACGCATACGTATATGTGTTTGTGCGTGTAAAATAACTAAAAAAAAAAAAAATAAATAAAAAATCGTTTAATTTTATTATTTTTGTACGGTTTCCAAAGTTTTTTTACATTGACAAAACGATGTGCATAGGCGGTGGTAAATGACTTCGTTATATTATTTTTCGATTCCGTGTGCAATATAACAGCGTACCGACCTGCTAATGACGAATATGTGTAGGTAACATTTATTGGACGTAACATGTTTAGAATATCTTTTCCATTAACCTCATTAATATTATTATAACTATATTATCCGCATTCGTTTTGCCGCATCGAGATTGTTTCTTCTCTTCCTATGAATATAAAATATTATTTTTAATAGTCTCATCACTAATCGACGGTCACGAATAATTCGGATTTTAAATCCAAAGCAATCATGCGAATATTGTTACTATCCGTCGAAGTTGTTCTTCAAAAACAACAATAATAATAATAATAATAATAATAATAATAATAATTGTACAAAATATTATCGTATGCATTTTACCGATAGTGTTAACACGTACCATTGTTGTTTGAACGAACCATCCAGACGTACTTCGTTAACTCGTCCCGTTATCTCGTATTTCAACCAGTAATTAATTCGTACATTTTCCACGAGCATCGTGGTCATTCGAATTTTTTACAACTTTCGTTTTGTTCTTCCATTCCAGACCGTCGGTAAATATTCATGTATACACGCACAGCTTAAATCCGGACGCGTTACTCTTTTGAATAACTCAACTGCAGTTATGACGTGTGTAAAACATTTGAAGCGCTTGAAAAAGATAAATCGATATTGTGCTCACTTGAGGCGGACCTGTCTGATAAGTTCGAGTACTCGTCTGCATACCTATCAGATACTTTCAGTCGAAAATGTCATCTAAACTATTTAAATAGTGTTTTTATACAAATCTGATCGACCGAAATGAAAAAATATTGTATGAAATCTAAAACTATATTGTATTATACAGGAATCACATTATTTTATAGTTTCCTGAAGGTATCGGGAAATTTGCATTGCTTTGACGTCGTTGTTACTTTTCTGTAAACATTACCGTTTTTCGAGTTGTAAATTTATTTAGTAATATATAAACACTTTTTATGTACGATATTACAGAGAGAGATAAGTGGTAGTGAAATAAGTAATTTCTTAAATTTCGATAGAACTATTCCGGTAAGAAGAAAAATCTGAGAAATAAATTGCCATAATGATCAACTCAATTTATCAAATGTTAATAGTTCTGTTGATAAAAACCCATCTAAAATTAATGTTTTCACTGTTTAAGATTTTTGGCACACTCATCTACAATTTAAGGTTTTAAGGTGTGGATATTGTTATTATGTAAAAACTGAATATCCTAATGATTACTCACGGTAATAGAAGTATGCAACAACACTTGTAGCTGATTTTTTTAAACGATTGCAGCGAAACGTACATTTATTTCCATATCTTACCGGTTATTTTTATTTTGAAAAAATTAACACCGTTGTCAATGGCGATACAGCAACATATATTTATCAAATATTCACTTCATTTTATGCGTAAAAAGTGATTATTTACGACAACGATAGTCATATTAATTATGATACTGAAAATAATACAAACAGCTACGTCAAATAATGAAATAAACGCTCATTCAATTTGTATTACCCGCAATGACGAGACGATTGTAAGAATATAATACGATCTGGTATAACTTTCCAGTATTATTATTATTCGACAAGGTTGGAGTGATTAAACATTTGTGCTAGTACTAGCTTAGTAGTATAGTACTAGTATAGTACACCGAAAGTGAACGTTATGTTATTTATTTCAAATGCATAAACAGTATTTGTTTTCGTCGATGTTTTCAATAATTTTAAAATTAATTTAATTATATTTGACCACTAGTGATGGAGTGTTTAGGAAATTGTCGATTCCACGATGACGTATAATCACGCAAAGTTATTCTCCAATACTGTACGAGTATGTATTGATTTAAAATTTGATTCGCAATAATTGTATTCGTACACAAATGTCACTTTTCAAATATTCGCATTTTTTCAGTCATTCCGAATGTATATTAAATGTTTCGCACAATGTTTCTTCAGAGAATTTTGGCTCAACTCGACGTTTGTTCGCATATTGAAATTTACGATTCGCAATTATTTAGCCATACATTTTCGTCCGTTTTTAATGGTTCATGAAATAGGCAAGAACCGTTAAACTCTATAATGAGATCATAGATCACAGTACCAAACAACGGATGTCTTGGAAGATCTCAAAAGTAGACGGTATTGAGACGATTTTTTACAGATTGCCAACATATTGATATTAAATGTACAAAACATACTCCGGTACATAAATCGTACGAGTTGAACTGAACTAATTTTTAATAAATAAAAAAAAAAAAAAACATACAAAGATCATTGATTATTAACACCTCTCGCTCGCTATTTACATAATAGTTTGCCGCGAAGACCCTGTGCGTACGGGACGACAAAACGAGCCGACTGACCAAGCACTGTTCAAAAATGTCGTCGCTCTTGCCGCCACTTACGGTCCGACCGGTGTAAGGAACGGGTCTAGTTCACGTCCACGCTTGGACGGCGACGACACTCGATACCTGGCAAACTCGGTGCGCATGACGTTGTAACGCACGGCCGGGCGGTGTGTGACGATCGCGCACCGATAGCGATCCGCCGGCCGCGGAATGGCGACACGCGCGCGAAAGCGGGACCCGACCGGACCGCAGCGCGTACGGTGACCGTCGCAAGAGCTCCGTTATTTCGCAACGGCGACCTTGAACCGCGAACGATCCTGCGTGTGCACGCCCGGCCTCGGTTGACGGACCCGGGGTCCTTGGGCCGGCCGCCGCGGACCGCCGGAGATCGAAATCTGCAGTGCTGTGTCCGGTCCCGGGACGCGCGTAACGATAACGTTGTAACGTCGTGGTTGTGCACTGACCGGACAGAGGAATGTGCGCGGTGCACGTGCAGTGCAATGTCGTAAGCCCACGCACACGGTCGTTGCGTTCCGGATGGTCGGGGGGGACCGCGAGCACGCCCGCAATGACGTAGTTCCGTGTCGTACCTAAACGTTTGACGAACTTAACGGTAAGGCTCGATGGGAATTTCGTTAGGAATAAACACGAATTTCGCCGCCCGCTCACCACTCCACGATCACGTTTCATGTGTTATATGCAGGTGCAACAAAAACGTTGATCAACCAGAACAACAATGATATGTAAACAAACAAAAGGTTTATACCTATGTGCAAATGGATAAATCAACGTTTAGTCGCGATGTTTTTGATTTCGTTCATACCTGACGACGAATTTATAATTCGAAACCGGTCGGAATTTTCGTACGTAATGATACAATGTTCCAAAACAAAAACGAAAAAAATGCGTTATACATAGTGTTTCGTTGGAATATAAATTCGACCGTATGCCGTGTATATATTGCGGCGCTTCTCATTTTTTAGAGAGTAAAAAATTCGTTAAAACTTCGTGTACGAAATAGTTTTGTAAAAACGTAATGATCAGTTGGCGCGACGCAATACTAAGATTAATGGAATCATTCGGTTTTTATTTTTATTCCTCTTCGAAAAGAAAATAAACACGATTATATTGTTGCCGATGTGAACATAAACTGTTTGTTTTAAAGTAAAACATTTTCAATGCCGTAACACGTTTTTAATAGAGTCAATAGGAGTATCTCGTACGTTAGTTTAGGGAGTGAGGGAGGAAGGGGATTAGGTTTAACGGTTCCTATTAACTGTGGTGGTTGAAAAAATTAACGGGGTGGACGGGAAGAATTCGCATTGTCCGAATTGAAAATCGTTTTCTGAACTGGGTGAAAATCTTAAGCTACCCACGGACGGACATTTGCAAAATGATCACTGTGCACTGCGCGGGACGACGGTAACAACGGGTGTCCACGTCGCAGATGCCGACACGATTACGACCGCCGCCGTCGTCGTCCTCGTGTTATCGTTACGGCCAAACGTGTACCGTACGGATGCGCATCCGCTCAGCAGGTGCATATTCTCGCGTTGCAATCACGTCGTAATAATCCAAACGTATTGTATCGTGTACGTATTACGACGGACCGCGCTCACCGGTGACGCGCGTGTGTAGGAGTTCGCCTGCCGCCGATCGTGTATTGCACACGCGTACAGCGCCCGCAAAAGGTTGTTGTTATTATTACACGCTCCGTTGGTCGCATCGCATCATCGCGCGGTATCCGAGCAGGATGTGTGTACGCTTGCTGCGCGTGCACCGCCCTCGGAGAGAGAGAGAAATAGAGAATAATAAACTTTGGTAACGATCGCTGCAGTGTACACCGACTGTAAAACAATACGTGGATCTATAGAGTCAGTCACCTAACCTATGCGCGATGTCGTAACGTGCACATCAACCCGGAGTAATATGTTTCAGCACAGTCAGAGAAGGCCAACGACGTATAGCGTTGTGCAGGTTAACCTACTACACGTAATGCGCGTACCGACATCGTTGCACCGCGTGTTATCGTCTCGTCCACGGGGGGATACATTTCTCCGGCGCGATTACCGAGGTGGAAACGTGCCGTAAATAGCTCGCCAAAAGGTTAGATCTTGTTACAATCGGTTGAGATAACTGTTTCAATGCCGGTCGAACACCGAAGGCGTCCGAAAATCGGAAGACGGAAAAAAAATGATCGTGTGCATCAAGAAGCAAGAAGAAAAGAAATGAAAACCGACTAGGAAACCCACTCGAGAAGCGGACGAAATAATGCTTATTCGTATTGACCTTTTCGGGTTTCTACCGGTAGTCGACGGATCCGATTCTTCTACGATTGTTTCACACGTTGTGTATAAGAAAAAAAAACTGTGTTATAGACAATTGGTACAAATATTTGGTCTTGATAATAGTTCGTAAAAATGGTGAGTTTCCGCGACCGGAATGTTTTTTTTCTATAACATTTCAAAAAACAGATTAAACGATACCGATATTTTACCAACTGCTTACGGACATTTTCACGTAATAAATCTTTGTACGCCCGTGTATAGACTATATGTGTATATCATAACTTGAAGTCGACCATCTTGCGGCCGTTTGGATTCCTTGTCGATAGACGCATGTATAAGTATATATAGGTTCCATTTTAAGGAGAAAATCGTTCGTTGGGATGATTTCTAGATAAATAAGCTACGACGTAGTGCGTTATCCGGAACGGTAAAAACAGAAAATTTGAATATTAATATATTATCAGATACAGATTATATCGTATGATAGGTAAACGAACTTAAAATTATTACTATGGGTATTTTTAAAACTGAATCGCTTCAAGCAAAAACGGGTTTTAGTCCATAACTTTAAACTTTCGGTAAAATGAAAAAACCGATTATTGCATTCAATGCAGTTTAATGTAAATAAAAAAAGTATGTGTATGTTTTAAATGAGTTCTAGTAATGTGATTAAAGTCATTTTAACATGAAATGATGCGTTTAGGAATAATTAAATTAAATCTGTAATAATCACATTTTTACCAAATTGTGGACTTAAACCTTTTTTGCATGAAGCTATTTGACTTAAAGAGTTTGTATCATTTATTTGGATTTGAATAATATTGATGTAACTTGTTTGGCAACTTTGTATATTTGGAACGTAATCATAACAATAAATAATAATATCGTATAGACTATAATAACATAGAAAATGATCGAACGCTAGGTGTTGCAGGATTTCTTCGCGATGTATAATAAATCGGAAAACATCGAAATCGATACTGACGGTGAAATTGAAAAGTGTACACAACGGTGTAAAATCGAAACGCACTGGCATTAAAGTCTCTAGTAGTTCGGTGGTAGGTGTTGAGTAAATGCGATATCTACTGTATATTATATTAATAATAGTTACAAGTGAATACGATATCCTGATAAATAAAACATTTTGAAATTTTACGTGGTTAAATATTATTGTTGACATTTTACGACGACTAATAGACAAAATATAGCGGGAAGTAAGCAAAAATAATTTACAACAAGTGGACATTTTTATAGCGATCAATGAACAAGAATGAGACATTCAGCGACAAGAAAATAAAAAATAGGTTGCTGCTAAAATTAATATAAATTAAAATGTCAATGAATATCGAGGGACTTTTTCTGAAGCCAATGATTGAGGGTTACATATTTTTTCGTGTACAATTCTCATTGAGTGAAATATTTTGAATGTACTCATAAAGTATACTTTTCGATTAAAAAGAAAATAATTATAATAAGCAAATAATAACCGAGCTAAAACTAAAATTATTTAGTCGATCAAGAAAAGTTTGACCCAGCCAACCTTTTTTGTTCAAGCAATGCGTTGTCTGCCAATTGCTTTCAAGTTAAAATCTGTGTTTACACGTCATACAACGTATGCGTAGTACAGTATAGTGTAGTACATTAGTTATAAACCACCGTCATTTGTGCATAATATGTATTTCGTTGTTATATTTTATTCTTACTATTCGTTCACGTAGCAATTAAAATTGTTTTAAGTTCTTCTTTTAACAAAACACTTAATGTACATACAATTTACTGATTTTCAACTGCCATTTTCATCTGAACTAAAATTTAAGTAAGTACTATTCCGTAAAAACTATAAAAACGAAAATGAATTGAACGGAATCCGTTCAAATAGAATTGAAAGAACAATAATTGGAATGTGTGGACGGAAACTGATAAAAGTCGTATTCCAATTTTGTAGATCGACTACAATCGTTCGACTAAACTTACCTCATGTGAACGCGCCTTCATATTACGCGTACACTCGGTGCGAGCCCGTTTCAACGTTGTTTCGGTACAATCGTACGGTGATAAAGATATTTTACGAAATAGCAGATCTCTGCTTTATCGCGGAAATCGAACGCCAAGGGAAAATGTGTGGAAGGAAATAAGTTCAACATTGCACCTAACTATCCTCGAGCTGAAAATAAAATGGCCTCGCTGGCATCGTATAGGAGTGGGAAATCCAGAACAGCTAAAAATTGTATTACCGGTCCTGGTGACAGAAAAAAAAAAAAAACTTTATTCTTTACTTACGAAATCGTTTAGGTTCTATACAAACGAAACGCAATGCTCTGATCAGAACTTTATAAGCCGACATTTGTGTACTGTAGTCCAAAAGTCTAATATTTGGATTTCGTGTAATCCGGTTTTATTTCACACCGCGGTTAGTGTCTACGTTAGATCCACGTGCAAACATTTTGGAACCGAAGTTCGACTCGCAGATGCAGCTACAACGTTGGATCCGGTGTCGTGTTGGACGCATCCTTCCCTCCGGTACGTATCTGCGTGCGAATTTATACGCGACTAAAACTTAATTCGACATAAAAAATAAAATGGACGACATGATTGCAGCTGCTACTACGGTAGTTTTACTATGTCACAGACATGAAGGAAAATATTTCTACATACATATGAATGGAAGATGTTAGACGCCACCGTTGCTTTATTAATATGTAGTTGTACGATTGAGATCGACATTTTTCAAGTCTCTACAACTGATGTGCATTTACATAATATAATTTATTGATATTAATTAGAATATACTGAAAATCGAACATAAAAATATACTTACCAGTTAGCGAATAAGAGTAAAGACTAGTTAATATTAAAAAAAAAAAAAAAAAAAACCAAAAAACCAAAACTTCAAAATACTTCACACGGTCACGGCTCCGGTTCAAGACCGGATACAGGATTACACATGTCGCGTAGCCGTATTCCGAACGCTAGTCGCAACCAACTCGTTTCGTTACTGCGTTGACGGCTGGTCGAAAATACCGGCTTTCAGCGGGAACCGTTCCAACGCGAACGCCGGACACACGGATTACCGGTCCGAAGACACTGCTGGATCCGCATCGTGCAGAACCGCGTCAATTGTCGCGCGATCCCTACGTCACAACGGCCCCACATGGGTCCAAGTCCATTGGTCAGGTACTTCGAGTATTGCACCGCACGCGTTTACCGCGGGTGAGCGTGCGCGACGAGCGTCGAACATCGGCCGGAGCTTTGAGCGGACCGACACGTTACCAGCGGATTTCACATTCTCGCGATCTACCGCGTTCGGGCGAACGCGTTTTGTCCGCGAACAATGCACCGACCGCGTGTGTCCCATCCCCGCGAGTCCTCCAGGTCTTTTGTCAATCCTGCGTATCCATCCTCAGCCGACCGCTGCGTGCTTTGCGCCCGCACTGCCGATTGGCGAACGCCAGTAGTAACTGCTGTGGTTGTTACCGGGTAAAACGTACAAACTCCTTTCGATCCCAACACGAACGCTTTCGGTGTGTTAACAATTCAAGCGTAAATTCTACGTTGACGAAGAAAATCGTAAGCGTCACGTTTCACTCGGTCAAAATTAACATTCCAATAAGATTTAAAAGCTGTACAAGTTACTTCATCGACATTTCTTACCGTTCATTATAATTATTATTATTATTATTATTATCATGTGGTAGTTTGTTTTTTCAAGAAAAACAATTTTCGTCCGAGACTAATTGCAAGACTTATTGTCGTTCTTCTTTTATAGTTAAAACGGTGTAGAACAGAATATTTCCAAGAATTTTAGTGATGATACAACAGATTGTAAATTAATTTCGAATATTTTCTCAGACGCCGATCCGTAATGTGTTTTTAAACATTTTTCACTCCTATTTTTCTGTAAGTAGTTAAACATTGTATTGATTTAAGTCTTATCGGAAACAAAATAAAAAATCTGTTTTTTAATTGTACGTATTTCGTCAGAAATTTAGAAATTAACGGGAAAAAAAAAAAAACTTGTATTACAATTTCTATGCATCGATAGTCTTACCAACGAAAGAGATCCACACGAAATTACTCATGAACCGTCTAATTATGAAACAAAAATAAAGTCTCGTTTTTCCGTGCGTCATTTTGTATGTGATCATCGTAGGAGCTACTGAGGTCATTACAGACACCGTGCGTACTTCCTAGGACACCGCGCGTAGCCATGTGAAATATTATTATACGGATAATTTGCTGCGCGTCGTCGTATAATCAATAAACCATTAAGCTGCTCTAATGACCGTCCGAGTAATATCCACAAGAATCTTTTACGAACGTAATTCGGTGGGCTCGAATAATTATACGGTGAAAATATACATTATGTATCATGTGTGTACGGGATATGCACGTTACGCTGCGTGCATATGTGTGTGCATGGTGATAAACAAACTATGTATATTATACTGTTGCTGTAGTGTATTAACAGGAGTGCGTTTAAAGTCGTGTCTGCTTATAAGAGAGTACAATATTCAATTACATTTTTTTACGCGTCCGAATGCGTTTTAAAATATCCGACATTTACGTGTTAGTACCTGTATAATGCACGGTGTATGGGTTTACTGGGAGAGTATTAAAAGAAAAAGTATGTTGTTAATACAGATCACTATAATTATTAATATAATCATTATTATATTTTACCTACTGGCTCTGTTGCAATTGCTCTAGAGAACGTAATTAGATTGTAATTACATGTGTAATATGTTTATTGAGTTATAAACGAACTAGACGCGATCTATACGCACTTATAAACAAATAAATACGTTATGTCTGTGCCGCAACGGTACGTATTGAGTAATTTGATAATTTGACGCATTTAATATACTATTTTAACAATCTAATCACCGTAGTAACAACATTATAATTTATCGAGGTGTAAAACGTGTTATAAAATCATCATAATATATCAATATACGACCGAGAAAATTAGTTTTCTAAAGAAATCGTACGGCCCGATATCAACCGTGCATTGCAATTATTTAACTTTGCAATGATCGCGAACGATATTTGTTTGAATGTTTTAAATACAGTATGAAAAATCAAACAATTTTTCAATGATAATCATGTTAAGCAGATTTTTGTACTTGTATATTTTGAAAGATATAATAACAATAGAGACGTCACTACTTGTTTAATTATTAATGATATGATGATGTATTTATAACTGTATCAAAATACGAATTTTAAGACTTTAATAACTATTCGGTGTTTACAAATTTTATTCTTGAATTTTCATATTATTTTAAATGAAAAATAAATACAACTAAACCTTTTTCACATATCTATTTATATGTTTTTCGGTAAAAATATGACATTAACAAATTTTTCTGACCGCTTTTTGTCAAATTCGTGTAAAGCGATGTGCAACTCTTCGCGAACAACTAAACCCACTGTGAAACTAAAAAATAAACGACTCGTTTGCCGAGTACTTAAACAATGATTCTGAAATTGGGAAATGGATGAAATGTTTTTTTTTGTTATTCACCCCCTGAAGAAGTTGCGGAAGGATGTTGTGATCTAATGTCGATTAACCTAGAAAATTATATTAGATCGGATAGAAATTTACCTCAAACAACACGGGTTTGTGAACATATCGATAATCCTAACACTGCTAATGGTACAAAAAGTTTTCACAAATAGTATAGCAGTCAGTTCTACACTGCTCGTCGACACATACATCAAGTAATCGATATCATTATTAAAATTTAAGTATATTCATTTAGAACGATAAAACGTACGTACACATTTTTAATCATTCCTGTGCAAAACGGATAGTCCTGAGTATTAATACGAGACGGACTATGTTCTGTTGCGCTCGAACGTCGTGGTATCGTAAAAATTTAAGTATAAATTGTAAAACGTAAATGCTTGGCTCAGGGATGTGAAAGACCATCGCAAAGGGAACGCAAAAAAATAAAAAATCAGACGATGACGGTATATATGGAATTCTATGTGTTCAAAACGATTCGTTTCCAAGTACGCAATGTATTGTGTCGTTAAAAAGGAAATATTTCCGTCGCACGGATAACGCGTTAACTTTAAGAAATAACTATGGACTGTGGTTCGTTGAAGTACAGTTACATACAAATCAATAATTCGTCACCGGACGAAAACGGGTGATTATTCAATGTTTCGTGTACTCGAGCACGGGTATTGCACGGCGTTACAGTGTAACGGGCACAACGAAAACAGCGGCGAGCGAAAAACGAAAACGTTTCACGAACCGTTAGTTGGTCCGGGGCACGGGGTAGGGAATGTACGTGATGACGGTCCGACGTGTGGTCGAGGCGCGGACACGTTTCGACCGAAATCATATGATTATTGTCGTTCGCGACGCGCGTCTAATATCGGGAACACTGTCGGGGGGGGGGGGGGGGGCCGCGGTTCCCCGCGATCTCCGTTCGACGACGCGCACGCGCGTGCGTCACAAATGGCATCGTAAATCGTACAGCGCAAACGCATAACGTATGGTAATGACCTCATGTACGTAAAATGTCGCTCGTCCGCTCGGTACATTTACAACGCCGTCGCGGAACATCGTTAATCGTGTGGGGCGACGCGAGTGCGCACGCGAACGCTGTTCAACGCTGCGTCAGCTCCCCGACCACGAGGCAGTCAGCTCGACGAATGCGCTTGCGCGTGCGTGTATTTATGTGTGTGGCGTGCGGTCGTTGCAGCCGGATCGGAGTCGGTGTGATACAATTGTTTCTGCGCATTGCAATCGCTGTTCGAGTTCAAGCACGCGTGCGCTCCCGTACCCGACACTTGTGCTACGGTTTTTTCGTCGGGAGAACACCGTCTTTCATCTCGTTTGAACTCGGTCGTATATACATTAGAAAAAAAATCCACGCTCGCTTTGCTCATCGTAAATACGTTGTTTCGTGTTCGACGTGTTTTCCAATCAATCGTTTCCAATACTATCGCGTGCGGTATGCACACCGAACGCGCAGCAACGCGTGCACGCGTGCGCCGGCTCTCGCACCGAGCGTTCGATTTCGTTCACAGTCGATTTTTAGGGGGAGGCGCTCAGGGGCTAATTTTGATTGTAGCCCTTCCCGTCATGAACCCTAGTCCCACCAACGGCAGCAGTTATTACATTATTGTACGTGACATGTACTGACGAAGTAAATGTTAACACAACGGTATTCGTCACTCAGACGAATAAATGTACGGATTTTATTTTTGTAACATGATTGTATAAACTGGTAATGTTACGACTAACGAGTGTTGAGAGGATAGAGCCCTTACTTAACTTCCCGTCGCTATAAAAACGCTATGGATGGAGCCTTATCCTCTAACTTTAAGGTCTAGTTACGCCTATGGTCTTACGGGTTTCCCGCGGAAAAATATTATTTTTTAATTCGACACGGTCTTCGTACGAACGTGGTCGTCATTACAATGAGAGCAAGCTACAGAGTTTATCAACACTACACCCTTGTGGAAACTTTTTGAAATCCGAAGAACACACGCAATATTCGAGACAAAACAAATAACTCGGTTGAACTGCTACGGAACTATATAAGTTTGGATTTGCTCAGAATATCTGTATGATAAGTAAAACAAATGTTGAGCGTTTCTGGACGGAGAGAGTAACCGATAAAGAAATATTTGAAAAAAATCAATAAAAAAAAAATGATGACACGGAAAAATTCGATAAGATAGACGAAGGATTTTTAAAACTGATAATAGATAGAACCAAGTGGGTGGGAGATCGAGACTTGAATACATTAAAAAACTACAAAAGGACTTTGGATGTTACTGGTATGTAAAATTAAAATGAAAAAGGACTATGTGGAATAATATAATACGGTTGAAAATTAATCAAAGCATTGGAACTATAAGGAGAGAGAGAGAACGAGAGAGAAAAACTGCTAAATAAAAATACCATACATAGGACTTACACGGAGGCCCATACTCGTTCGTATACATCTACAACCGTAATAAATACGACGCAGTGTGTCGTAGCGCCTCGCCTCGCGGATCTATCAGATAATGGTTTATACGTATAATAATAACAATAATATCGTATCATATAATATGTTCCAAACAAGTAAATATATATATATACATATAAGTATACGTATGTCGTTTTACAGGCATACACAGGTAAACTCGTGGTCTTGGCCATCGTCTTACGTACGAGTCGCGGAATAATAATAATAATAATAATAAAACCCTAAGAAAAAAATAAATACTCCGAAGAAGTAACATACGCTTTACATATTATCATAAGAGGCCGGAGAACGATTTTAACATGAACCCGTCGCCGTCCGTCGCCGACGCCGTTGTAAATCGTCGTCTCGGACCGATAAAAATAATATAACGTCACCGCGACCGCGGCGGAATTATTTACATACACATCGTGTACGTACGACGACCACCGGACGGGTCAAAGTTCCGAGTCGCATATACGTACGCGTGTACAAAAGCGTATGGACGTGCTGTGTTTATATACGGCGAACGTTTGGCATACTCTTCAGTGTTTATGGATGTATATATATATATGTTCCACCTCTCCCCGTGTACCAGGTATACGGTTTTCACAGAGTTGTATTGGCTTTTTTTTTCTCTTGTATGATGTAACGCAGCACGTGCGCATTACTCTCACGTAAGACCACAGAATTACGTATATCTATGATATTTCTTTTTCTTCTACTTAAACGCTGTTGTTACTAGTGATGGTCAACGATACGATTTCGTATCGCGATGTCATAAGTTCTAATGTATCGATATCGCATCGAAAATACAAATTTTAAATTTACATACTTATTGCTTATTAGTAGAGCGCGGATTTTTATGCTCTTAAATGTATCGAAATATGCCATATACTATGCAGTAAAAATCATGAAAATATGCAAAAAATATGCAGTCAAATTTACGAAAATATGCAAGAATTTTTTATTTATTTAAAATTTACAATAAAACTTATTATAATTAATTAATTTAATGCATAGTAAAAAAAAAAAAATTGGGAAATATTTTGAACTTAGTTTATTATTAAAATTAATAACCATATGCATTTATCAAGTTTTTCTTCTGTGAAGCTGTGTTGTTTATCGGTTAACATATTTTTAAAGACTGAAAACGAACGTTCGACATCAACCTAAGATATTGGGGAATATTTGAAGAAGTAACTTAGTATTGTCGGGTCTTGATAAAGATCTTTGAGCTGAACGTTTTCGCCTAATAAAACTGAATTAATTGTTCGTATCGAGTGGTACGTCGATTACCGACTGACACAGCAAGAACGATTAAGTTTACGTCGTAATCGATTATTTATCTTATAACTAAATATATATATATATATATATATAAATATATAAATTATTATTTAATGATTATGAAATTTAGTTTTAATTTTTCTACTTGACAAAATATTTTATATTTATTATATTATATATTATGTTTATATTATGTATACATTTTTTTTAAATTTTTTCTTCAACATGCAATACATTTTGAATTTTGCTAAAATATGCAGAAATATGGAAAAAAAAAATTTCACCATTAGCTTCAAATTATGACGATTCGTGGAGATAGCTGACGAAAATCCAAAAATATTAAAAGCGAAAAAATATGCAATTGCATATAAATCCGCGCTCTACTTATTAGTTATCAAATCAAAAAAATATTTTTGTTACCTAGCTGATTGAAGACAAAAAACTAATTGCATTCAGACAAATAAATGTAATGATAATATAAATTTTACAGAAAGTTAAAACTATTTTCGTCAAAAATAGGTTTCAATTTCGAACCCGATAGCTGTATCCTTGTAAGTAAATCAACGATTATTTTACTCATTGTTTTCGGTCAAAAATGAAAACGTATGTTGAATTCTTACAAAAGTTTGTTTAGACGTCCTAGCGGATACATTGTTCGAGTTCAAATAGAGAAGATTATTAACTCAATCTGGATATAGCCTACTGTTATTCATTGAAGTTACATTGTTAACCTTCGTAAAGATACGTTCACATGAGACAGAGATATCCAACTACCGATAAGTATTTTTTCGTCAATATTGACACTTCTGGGTATAAATTTGAGTTTTTTTATTCCACCATTTTTGTGGATCTTCGTCAAGGTGATATTTTGTTCGTACAGTACAGTACAGCTTATCATATCTATTGTTTAATACTTGAAGGTAAAATATTAATTTCGATATCGCGATATATCGTACACTATATAGCAATATCGATATCGAAAATTTGTCACGATATAGGTATCGTATTGAATTATCGATTTAGTTGCCATCACTAATCGTTATGCTCTACGGACGCACAAAATCACAGTATTGTTCCCCGAACGCGGGCCGCCGAGAGAAAATCGCGTAAAAAAAAGCTTTAGATCTGCACCAGCCATTGCATTTATCAGCTGACGCACGTATCGCTACGCACACTGCAACAACCGCGGTGACGTACGGTTTTTAATTATTACTCGATTCGTCCCGGGAACAATAGTTGAGATTTCGTTCGTTAAAAGCCGACAGCTGATTGGAAATAATTGAAAAATGAGAAATCGCCACGTTTTATTACAACGAATACGTGACTGTGGTAACAGTGAAAGAGCAATTAATATAAGCAGCAGTGGTATATGTTTGGGTTTTGTTTTTACATACATTAAACGGCACAAATACGGTTTGATATTTTATCTGTACGAGCGAACGGGTTATTAAGTTTTTTTTTTTGATAAGCGTGCACCACAAGTACGGAAATAGAGCAGGTAGGATGAAATGCGCGCGGGGACGGTTGACGCCCCTGCGTACGACTCCGGTCGGAGAAACGAAAATCATATTGTTGAGCTATAGCTGTATGTGTACATTGTGATCCGTGACGTTCTGTTAAGTGCCGCGCGTGTGGGTGTACGTCGCTAAGACTTTTTGTCGTTTCCAACTAGTTTTTATTTATTATTATTATTTTTTTCCCCCCCGTTACGTAATTGCCGCCGTCGTTGCGATATAATGTCATAATGGTATAACGTAGCGCATAGTATCATTGTGTGTGTGTGTGTGTGTGTGTGTGTGTATCGTTTCACAATATCGATCTACGAATCATGACGTGTATCGAAATCGTATTATAAAACAATTTCACGAACTCACGGATTATTAATTAAAACGCGGAGCCGTAGTGACCGCTACTATTATAGTCGAGTGCGTTGCGCGCGGATCATGATCCTCGGAGATTTATATCGATATGCATGCGCGTGCGCGCATGAATATTTCACTTCTGTCCGTCGATTAGCCGGAAAACAACCTCGGACGTTACGCAAACGAGATCGTAACAGCAACGGTAACGATAATAAACGCAAACATCCAGTATCCAGTGCACCGAATCGGTTCGAACGACCGGTGCTCCCGCAATGACCCGGGCGGTATACGCGTCGCACGCGCGTAACAATGCGTTTTCGACGACGCGTCACGGATTCCATTACGAACGCGTAAACGCAGAGCTTTCATAACCGTGTGTTGGAAACCGTATCGGCCGAGGCAACGAGCACACGCCGTTCCAGATCACCGTCGCGCGCGCGGCCGTATCGGATCGAACGTCGACCGGATACCGCGCACGCGTACAACGCACACGCCGACGCGTCGTTCGGCGTTTCGTATGACGTGTGACGCGCGCGTGGTGTTCGCGTCGACGTTTTTCGACGAAAAGTCGAAAAAAGTGAAAGCGCGCGTGTACGCACCGAACGGACGAGCACCGAATCGTTTATCATTTTTTCCCCCTCGACATTTTTACCGTCGACACGCGCGCGCATTCTTCCGACGTACGAAAAACGTAACCATCGACTGCATCGATCGCAGCGAATACCATTAACAAGCATTTCAAAGACACGTTTTTACCGCGTTACGCAATATGCGTGTGTGTCGTTGTTCGGTTCGCGGGCGGACATAAATTAATCAACGCCCGGACACGAACGAGTTTGAATTGAACTCTTAACGGATTGATGTTTTTCGATTTTTTTTCAGTGTCTCCTACGATCCAGAACTGTTATAATCAGCTCGACGGTGCTGCAGTCGTGTTAAGTTATTTTTTTTTTTCCTGACCCGTCGCGTTGCATCGGCCCAGGTTGGCGTGCTGCGAGTCCGTAGACAATCAAAAAACGAATAGACCTCGAGAATTTATCACATTGGAATGAACGTTGCAAGAACTGAGGTCACGAGGGGTCACCTACCATGTCTTATCGGTTTGAAAACATGCGCCCAAAAAAAAAAAAAAAAACACTTAAAAACACCATTAAAAAGCACTCAAACAAGCATTTAGAAAACTTAAATTTAAACAAAAATATTTAATAAAAAATGACCTAGAATAGGAAAAATTTCTAATTTTCGGTTTACACGAACATGATAAAGTACTAGACATATTTTGTAACTGTGCTCGATTCATAGTTAAAGATCGCAAAAAAAAAAACATTAAGAATGTTCACGTCGAACTATAACAAAATTAAATTAATTCGCGCGCATTTATGTCCGTCATCGTGACTGATAATCTCCCTCGGAATAGTGAGAATGATTGTTTCTCTCTTCCCCATTCTGGTCGACGTCCCTTTGTTGTACTAACAACGACGGGGCCTAACCGTTATTTTATTATCTATGAGCGGATCGTTGTCGTTCCGAACGCGACGTCGCACACACGTCACACCGGCACCGGGTAAGATGAGTGTCGCGTGCGGCGTACACCGTGTAGCGGCTGCACGCGCGTGCATGGCGGAGCACGCGAATCGCGCGGGACACGTTTCGTTACCGTTGTGCGCTTTTTCTGTCTCGCGGGTTCGTGACGGGGCGAACCGCGATCGCCCGTCGAACGAGCGGTCGTTGCGACCGTCGATCGGAAAAGAAAGAAAAAAAAAAACCGATCGTGTAAGCGGTGTTACACGATTTACCGGACGTTGTCTGCGACGTTGACGTGTAAACGTGTAGGCCGCACATGGGAACCGACTCGCGGTAGCCGACGTTGGGTCCAGTGTCTTGTTGGACGCATTCTCCCCCTGCCGGTGCGTATCTGCGTGCGATTTAGTACACGCTTAAACGCTTGATTCAACTCGCGGGAGGAGCAGCGAAAGAAATCGGAAAATCGATGACGTGATTGCCACGATAGTTTTACTAATCATTGATTAGGAATATGAAAAAAAATAAAAATAGAAAAAAAAACGTGCGAGGAGCTGGTGGATGTTATCTTTGAACAGATGCAGAGAACGGTGATTCGACACTGGATACATCGCTTCGTGTGCACGCGTATACCGAATGCTAGTTGTAACTGGCTGCGGGTCAAGAATACCGGCTTTCAGCGGCAGTCGTTCCAACGTTGGACACAAGAAATGTGTCACTCGACGCATGGACTACCCGCTACACCACGATGCGGCCAACGTCCGAAGGTATTGGACATATCGTGTTGACTCGCCTAAAGTATAATTCCCTACGGAACAGGACAAACGCACAGGGTGCAGGTATCGCGAGGTACATGCGCGGACGCATATAAGCAAACCATACATTGCTAGAGACCCATAGGAAATAGAGAGCTCTCGTTGGTCCTATTACATTTGTGATAACATGATAAAATCATCAATATTATCAATATTTTCAAATTTGACGCTTTTTCTAATTAGATATTTGCAAATACTATACATCATTTTATAGTATTTGATATTTGTTATTACTTATCTTGTTAATTTTACCATTTAACCTTTAACAATTTTATCATAATTTTAATTGCCATTAACTTAAAATTAGGTTAAGCTTATGCAAGGTTAGTTTAATTAATTAGTTCTTAATATATAATGACAATAAACTATAATTTCTCAAGTTAAAATTCAAATTACATGTATAGGTATGTACATCTAGTGAATTTCTAAAATTCATAATAATAATAAAGTATAAGTTATCTAGTTAAAATTCAAATTCAAATTAAGTATATAGATACATATTATAGTCAGTTTTAAAATACTAAAAATTAAAAATACATTTTAAAATTACAAATAGGTATTTAAAGTGAACCATGACTTTTAGCATAAGGTTGATTACAATTAATATTTTGGTTCAAATTTCTTTTCCTTTTTTTAGTAACATTTTCTCCTAATGGATAAATAATTTTATTAAATAATTAAAAATTTTAATTGACAAATCTATTCTAATTAGAAAAAGCATCAAATTTGAAATATTGATAAATTTATCATGTTATCACAAATGCAATATGACCAATGAGAGCTCTCTATTTCCTATGGGTCTCTAGCAATGTATGGTTTGCTTATATGCTGCGCGGACCGACGGCTGAGATGCGATTCTGTCATACAGCTATTCCGCTTCTGAGTCCTGCGAGCTGCCGGTGTTGGGGACGCCGACGAAATCAAAACTAAAGCCTGAGAGTCGAGCAAACGCGAGACTAGGTAATTTTGCGTTTTGCAATGAAATTGTTTTTTTTTTGAATCATAATTTTTGTTCCCTTTTTATTCCTTTTTTGTGAATTCAAAGATAAAAATATATTCATTTTTTTTTCACTCATGTTATTGTTTTATAATGAAAATAATCGAAATTAATAGTGTGGGAATGTTGAACGCACTGTTTCTGGATGCTTACAAAGAACAAAATGATTTACATAAATATAGAATTGTTTAATTATTATAATATTATTCGGTTAAAAAAAAAATAATTCTCTATTTAACTTCTAACTTTTACAAGTAATAACAAAAAAAATAAAACTAAGTAATTTTTTGTCATTAAACTTAACGTATACTATTCTGTATCAAGTGTTGTAAACATTATTTATACTCGTTCAACCTACGAGGTGATCGTAATACAGGGAAGAGTGTGAAAAAGATAACGTACATCATCCCAGCCCAACCTTATTGGAATTTTTGAAAATTTACTTCACCAAGATTTAGTATGAAATTTGTATGAATTTGTACGACCATTTTAAGAATTTATACGATCTTAGTTTTGTTCGATAACGGAAAAACTAAGATCGTACAAATTCATACAAATTTCATACTAAATCTTGGTGAAGTAAATTTTCAAAAATTCCAATAAGGTTGGACTGGGGTGATGTACGTAAAAGATATGAAAATAATAGTATATCTCGTGGAAACGTTAAAAATAAAAACATCGTTCAAATGATGACGAGAAATTCTTTTAGCGTTTTACGGGATAAACGATTCTCCTGGGAATCGGACGAACGCGAAATCCAACGCGGACAGTCTGTTCAGATTTGTTTATCATATATTATATTGTATTATATATATATATAAATTTTTTTATCGCGAAAAGCCCGTTTATCCCCTTATAAACGTACTCCGGTCGGTCTTTATTGAGTCTTTTTCGGTCTTTACTCCACTCGGGACGATGGTCGGATAACCGTCGCCTACCCGCGGTCCGTACACGATGCGTCGGTCGTGTGGTGCGCGTACGACTTGGCGTGCTCCACGCGTTTTATTTATTCATTTTCGTGCGAGCAAACGCCGCCGCGGCCGCCACGTGATTTTACTGCAATCAGGTCACATCGGGTCGCCGTGGCGCGCGCGCGCCACACGTTTTCAATTTAATTTAAGACACGCGAACCCGATGATAAATCGACCGCGGCCACGAACCGTTTCGAAACCGCACCGCCGCCACCGTCGCAACGTTGCGCAACGGTCGTCGCCGCCGGCAGACGAACGCCCTCCGCGGTCGGTGATGTCTCTACGCGCGTGTCCCGCGCACGCCGCGCGCAGGAAACGGTTTCCATTCCCCCGCACCATGTCACCGCTCATCCCGCCGGTTCGACGAAAGCGCACTCGACACCGAGCGTCGCGGTGTCCGCGGTCCTGTGCCACTCGGGTCCGGCCGTCGACAAACTTCACGCACGAGACGGCGACGACGTCCTTATAAGGCGGGCCGAGGACGAAAAACGAAAAAGTTTAACGCACCGACTTTGCGCGGCGGCAGGCGATAAATCGTGGTACGGCGAGGTCGCGGGACAAGCCGATCGGCGCTGTTGTACCGTAATAATTTATCTTACGCTACCGCGGGGAAACAAGTGTTCAACTTGAAGCGGTTTGAATACGTTTAGCTCGCTGAAAAATAATACAGTACGTCAAAGCAAAACAACCACACGCTTGAGTTTCAAATCGATCGTCAAAAGAAATCAATTGCCCGCGTGTCGTTCGATCCCGATTTTTCCAGTTAAGATATCCATCCCGTCGAGCCAATGGAAAACCGATGGTTTTCAACTTATCGAGCGATTCGTGACCCGTTACGATACGTTATCGTTGCACGTGGTTTTCCAGCACACGGTCTTAATTGTTTTTAAATACATACTTGAAGAACCAGGCATGATCGTGTTGGCTTTACTTCATAAAATAAACGAAAACCATTATTAGCAATATGTAATACGAGCGATTTATTATTTTTCGAACACACGTAACTCGTATACAAATAGGGTTCTGATGTTTTGTAATGACCAAGTACTAATGATAGTAATTATTTGAACGATCGATTATTTAACAACACTAGTTTATGTAGACGTCAAGATGTCCACTGTGCGAAACGTATCCATTACATGAACATGAAGTGTTTGATTAATGAATGTACAAACAATATTATTTTAAAACACTTTGTAATAGATTTCTACGAATTTCAATCACTTAGGATGTATAATGATTTATATAAAATGTTCATGTTACAAACATATGAAATACTGGTATTAATGTACTAATAACAGGTTTAGTTCAAAATGAACACTTATGTGTTTGCGTTGCATTAAAATGTCTAGTCAATAATTTTTTCACAACAAAAACACACTCATATTTTAAAATTATTTTTTTTAGCACCAGTGTCACCGATCGCGGAATTTCGTTTAATATAAAACGAGTATTAATATCCAGTCATATTGCATAAAATATTGGAGGGTATGATTTATACGATACGAGAAAAAAATAATAATAAAAATGAATTAAAGTCGATCGTCCTGGAAGTAAGATCATTAGTTTATAAATTAATAGATCAAATACCTACTGCAAACGAGTAACGAGAAAAAATATCCAAAACAATCATTTTTTTTGTATTACAATCGATGACGTAATGTTGATTACAAACCACGAACACCTATAATGAAGAACAGAGCAGACGATTTATTATTCTTGTCAAACAAAGTGGGTTGGTTATAGTATTACTATGGCAATATTGCAATGTTGAATAATCGTATTATAATGTAAATTATCACATAAATAAATGTAATGTATACTTTTAATACGACGACATCCGTGTAATTAAGTAGTTGGAAACATTTCACCGGTCAAAAAAAATAAAAAAATAAAAACAATTTTATAAAAAAGTTGCCCGTATCGTATATTATTATATTACACATTTAATATAGTTTTATTATTTTCGCAAACGGATAACAATTCTACAATTAGGTCGATCTTATTTTTCCCCGGAAAAAGATCCACAGTATAGTACGCCGTTAAATCGACGAAGAAAGTTTTTTAAATATCGTCGATCATTGTCCTTGATTCCGTTCAACATCCTAGAGAACCCTCCGAGAAGAAGGAAGATAAATAATTTGTGAGAAACCTACTTTGCATGAACAAATAAAAATAAAACATTTCGCGTAAACCTATTGGACGGTTCCTGATTTCAAGTTCTTGGTAACAAGAATATTAATAAATATACCTAAATCATATTAAATGCATTTGTTGGGAAAGAAACTGTTTTAGATTGAGTGTATCAAATGATAAATATTAAAACGTTAGAAAAATAACTTTGAAAAAAAGACGCACGACTGGTATTCTCTTATCTCCATATATCTTCTTTTATTTTTTTTTCTATCGATTTGAGCAGATGTGTATTCATAGAACTGTACCCGTTGTTACGCACACGCGTTGTAATAATACGCGGGTCACGTGTACGCCGTAGTTACGCACTCAAAACCGCTGCACTAATACGAACTAATATTTGCCTATGCGCTCGTGTAAATATGATACGCATATCATTACGGCGGAACAGAGACCATTATACGGGAGTAACGCTACCGCCGTCGTGACGTAACTGTCGGACATTTAAAGTCATTTTCTATCTGAAAATTACTTCTGTGTACGAAACGACTTGGAATCGAACGCGCGAGTAAACGGAACGCTTATTAACATAATTGTGCATACCTGGGTCGGATCGATTGGGGGAAAAAAAAAAAAAAAAAAAAAAGTATACGATTAAGAATATTACGCGAACGCGAACATTACGCGGACTTTCGCGAAAGAGATTGCGATTATGCGCGTGCGTTTCGAACGTTACCGTTACTGCGAACAGAGTTCGGATTAGTTTTGGATAGCGCATCGGCGCGGTGTACGACGTACGGTTAGAAGGATAGACCATGACGCGCGGATACGTCGTCGCCGGGCTGTAATAACCACATCGTTTTCATCCTGGACCCCCGCGATATCTCGGCGTAAAACCATTCGTCCTGCGAGATCATCGTTCTGGCCGCAGGAGTTTTTCGGACGATATTGTTGGCCGCGCGACAGAACGCGCGCTGTCGAATCTAACACGAGAACCGATTGTGACACGATGCAGACGTCATCGTGCTATGCCGCGCGCACACGCCGCTTACGCAACTTCGAGCTATTTTTCTACCACCCTATGACCCCGCGCCCGAGTCTCGGATTTCAACGTTTCCCGACGTCGGGGCTCGCGCGCGTACGTATCGCGTTCTCGGCGCGCGCACGCTTTAAATTTATTATTTTCGCGAAAGAATTTCCCTTGCGCCTTCGTACACACGCGCGCATATACCACCGACGAAGGTTTACAGTGTGCGCGCGCGTGTTCGTACACGTGAGTGTCCGTGTGTATACTGTTACACGTATACGTGTACATTATTCGATCAGCAGATACGCGGTGCGGTATAACGACTGGCAGAACACACACACACACACGCGCATGACATTATACACAATGTTTATGTCGTCTTGATTGGACCGACACAATGTGGTTTCGCGCACACCGATCGTACACACGCTTACACGTGCTCGATCTCTCTCTCTCTCTGTGTGTGTGCGTTTCTCGGTCTTAACATTTTTCACGCGTACGCATACGCACACGACGAATGCAATATTTGTCGTGCACGTATCTTTTACACGATCAACGGAGGAGATCAATTTGTTTGTTGATAGTTGGCCGTGCCACCGACCGTTATGGAAATGGAATATTATGCGTTCAACGACCAAATCGTATGGCAGGTATATCGTATGTGCCTTAGCGTCCGATGAGAGCACAGTTCGTAAAATATACCAAACGGACATGTAGTAGGTTGTAAATGTACGTGAGTAATTATATGTATATATATAAATATACATTTAGTATACGGTAAAACTGTCGTATAAACGCTTATGGTGAGCAAGATAAATAAAAAAAAAATATTACACGAATGCATTTTTCAGAAAAATCTACTGAACCGCCGTATCGTAAAAACTAATAAAGCCGACGTTTATGGAGGCGACGGCGTACGTTTAGCTGATAAATCGAACGGGACACATATTATATTTGTATTCGTAATAAATTACATAGGTATTACGAGCATGTGTGTAATACGCGTACAATTATTTTATTGGCGGCGTTAGTGTATGCAAATAGTATTATGTGCACATCAGTTATCACCGGAAGTTTATTATTATTATTATTATTATTATTATTATTCGCTTCGCTTCGTGTTTCTCTCTCTCGTTTTCCTCGTGTCGAATCAACGTACAAAATATTATCATGATTTTTTTTTTTCATTTTAATTTCTATTTCTCGCTGTTTACCGTACAAATCGGACGACCAGTGTAATAAAGTAATCGGACACGTGCACTTTTGTACGGCTAATGGGGGAGGAGAGAGAGAAAAAATTAAAAAGAACTATACGTCGCGACGGCGTTCGACGGATTTACGTGGTTATTTGCGTTGTAATTGGCGAGGAGTCGCGTTTTCTCACTCGCCGGGCATCTTGTTGCAATAACAATATTCGGCCGCGGTTGGAGCAGTGTACAATATTCCAACGGCGAACGCGACGCTGTGCGGTTACCGCGGTATCATAGGCGGCATTTAACTCATATTATCGGGTGGACAAAAATCAGTCATAATTTACTGACCCATATATACATTTTCTCATATTCAACTTATCTAATATATTTACATTCCACCTAAATTGTACTTATTAACTCAATAATAACAGATAACATATCACACTCCAATACTTTTATAATTTATATTTAAATAATTTCCCAGTCAAGTGCCACTAATGGGTGGTTTCTTACTCCTTTTTTCATTGTATTTTTGTTCTATCACCACATACACTAAGGGCTGTTCATACAATGTTTGGTAAGTGCCTGATAACGCTAACCGGAAGAATTTATCATGTGTCAACCCACAGAATTCTACCGGTTATTCTTAACCGACACTTAACCGGACATTGTAAGAACGGCCCTAATTGTGCTAAACAGTACAGATTTGCATCTTAATGAAAAAAAAAAAAAATGTGTGGTACATATTATGTTTTAAAAGTAATCATAATACTATATTAACACACAGTTTTCCGGAATTCACATTAATTAATATTAATTTATGGTAATATTGATAATTTTGTACTGACTTAACATACGATTTTTCTTATATAATTGTGCAATAGTCATTTTAACATAAACATTTTACTAAAATTAAAAACTGTTTTAATAATATTCGATTTATGAGGGGACGAAATGATGAGCGTGCCTTCTCAATATTTTTCCTGGGGGCAACCGCCCCCTCGTGCGCCCCCTAAATGCCTATGTCTATGCCGGTTATGCGCGTTCCGTCGTCGCGGGTGGCGGATGAGACGTGCGCGACATCGTGTACCGGGTCGTCGGATCCGTACTATTGCTGTGCCGGACGAAACGGAATCCGATACCGTTTTCCGGACGCGAACGAAGGAGTGGTCGGCCGATTGTACGCGCGTTTCTGAATGTACGCGACGCGTTTTTCGTCACCTTCGCGTCACTGCCGACCACGTGCTGCATTTTCAGTGAACCGTCGTCGTGACTGCACTCACCGAGGCCGTGGGTGAACCGACGTGGTTCGGTTCGCGTGGTCCGTACATTGCACACGACGATGACAATGCTGCGCGCAGCGGACACGCGAACGGTCCTCGTAGTGCACCTCTTCGGTCAGCGGGCGCGTTCCGGTGGTATTGCATACAATTACTGCGTACTACAGCACGGGTCGACGTTACAAATTACGCGAAGCCCGCTGCTACTGCAATGCACACAAAACACTCATACCGTCCTCCGAACCGCATAATTAACATTTTCCAATGAATCCGTTTCGGTTTTCAAAGCATAGACATAGGTATATCGTCAGAATCTAGAAGAATCGTAATCTATGGATGATGTTACCTAGACCCGTCGAGAACGAAAATTCGTTAAACATCGTTCGTAAGCCGTTTAAATATCGACTGATATTATTTCAGTCTTGACCAGCGGTATAGCTAGGAGGGGTCTATAGGTTTAAAACTCTACCCCTTCCCCAGCAATACAATTGTATCTTAATTTATAAGATTTACAATAATTTTAAGGCATAGGTATAGCGTTATGTCATAATTAAACAATATTTTCGATTAAAATAATCTAAATAATAACACGTTTTATATTTTAACTTATGTTCGATTGACTTGTTAAGATTGAAAAGTTGATACTCATATAGGAAATAATTGAAAATCAACCACCCTAAATTTTTTTCTGGCTACGCCTCTGGTCTTGACTCACGTGATGCGAGCTTACAATGGTGATGCTTAAATAATGTAAAAAAATTATACGATTTAAGCTTGAAGTTTACAGCGTAAAACGTATGTGAACCATAACTCGCTTAACGTTTATAGTATGAAGTGCCTGAAGTCGTTCCACACTAGGATTTAGACGAACATTCACACCAAAATATTACTCTTAATGATTTAATTATTTATTTCCGACTTAGGCGTTGATAATAATTTAATACCTTAATCGATTAATGTCGAAATAAATTTAAAAACGTGTATTGATTGGAAAACCACAAACGATGACATTATAGGAGTCGCGGAGGATAGTGATAACAAATGTGTTTGTAATATATATGTCATCAAAATTAAAATTCGATTAACGATACAGACTTCCAATTAATTCGTGTTCCTGTAATAAATATGGTTTGGAGTATTACAAATATGTTTTTACGCTGCATACTTAATTTCCTAAATATGTAATGTGTATAATACATCATTAGAAACCCCACACACACACACACACACACACACACACACACCACCCGTCAGCAGTAAATGTAAGTATTTAGCCGTACCAGAAATTTAAAAAAAAAATATTATAATAATTTATATCTGCTCCGTTTTATCTTAACCGTGCAATGTTTCATGGTTATTAAAATAAACCTCCCATGAGAGTGTACAGTTTTAAAATTATTTGAAGATTGTGCTAAAATGCAGAACTAAACTAAAGCATGATTCGGATGTTTTGTAAAAACCGGTTTGAGAAAATACGTTTCAGTTTGTACTATAATTTAGTCGCATTTGATGTCCGTGGTCTACAATATTGTGCAACCCAGCTGATATAGAAACCGCGTTTACAAGTCCCAGCATTGCGTTAGGTATGTGACCGTTCGTTTATACACATAAATTCCACATAAATGCGTAAAAATTACATTTATTCCGGTATAACCGCGACGGTTTCCATTATTTTTTTATATTTTTCTAGAACCACAAGTAGTTTGCGTTTGAGATTTAATATGATATTAAGTCAGTTCAATATCAGAGTGTGAAACCATCGTCTTCGATTAATTATTTAGAAATGAAACAATAATAAACCGGTTGAACAGTAAACTATAAGTTATGATGTTATGTTCGTGAAATGTGTACGGATTAATCTACTGATGAAATATCAGGCGAGTTGACAATTTTTCACGTCGTCTTGTTTAAATTATATTTTTACGGTGAGTATAATATGCTGCGATATACGTTGCAAGATGCGCGATTATGTGTTAAAGCTGTTAAGATAAACATTATACATTTAGTAACAGCCCCATAAATGTTAATTCTGAATGGCAACATACACACACACACATATATATATATATATATATATATATATATATATATTGCTCGACTAAATAATACGAATACATTTTAATAATAAATTGCGACCGGTAAATCATTCGGGCGATTAGCCCTAGATTGTTTAAGAAACGTTATCGATAATCACTAGCTGACAGATTAATGGGAAGAGAAAAACCTATATGCAATTCACACGGGTGAAAAAATTCATTAATTTCGCATCGCTTCTGGGCGCGTTACGATAGTAATAATTATATTAATGATAATAATGTTAAGATTATACGTATTAGCAGCAAAGGTGTAAACCCCCAAGGATGGTCGACATAAAAGGACCTTATCGGATGATTAATGTGACGATGGTTACGGGCAATATCGTTTGAAATCGAGAACGAATCGTGCTCGGAGCGATGAAAAAAATAATAATAATATTATGTGAAATGTTAATGTTAACGAGTTATCATTACTTTATTCACGTCCGTTCGAAACAGCATCGTTGTCGAACGTCTGCGCAAACAATAATGTTGCGCGATCGGAACGAACAACCGTGCACCGCAACGCGCGCGAGACGTATAATGATACGTAATAATCATATGCAGAGCAGTCAAGTTCGAAGTTGGTTCATGGGAAACAATTCAATTGGAACGTTTGAAACATCGTTTTGTTTTGGTCGAACCTAAACGGGTTTAAAATACGTTGCGGAGCAGGCGATAGCCGGAGTGCGCGCCGAGCACATTGTGCCACTACAGTAATGTTATTATTGCCGCAAACGCAGTACTTGTGTTATTGAAATTCTCCGTCGAGCTGCCTGTGTAAAATAACAGATACGCGCTTCACGGACGATTAGAGTATATAAACGAAAAATAGGCTCTATGAGTTACCTAATACCGTTTTCCAATTTTATACATAACTGGTATTACCTATGTTGTATAATGTTCCTAAAGGAAAATAAAAGCGTTTTTTTTTTTCTGTTTCTATTTTCGTTTTATATGCTCCTACGATTTTATTTACTTTTACCCGCATTGATGGATTGGCCAATTGTTTGGTAAAAAAAAAGACCGACAAGCCATGCGAGTACGAAACGAAATCGGGTAAACTTTACTAACCACACGATCCTCCCCCCACCCCATATCCTTATGACGATAACTAATTCAAGCTTTTATCTGTTTAGCCAATTCACTACTTAATATTAATCATTAACGAAATGTTATAATCACATTATTGCAATGTACGCCGTGCATAATACACATTGTATTTGGACTTATAGACGATCACGTGATTCGAAATAATTCGATCATGACGATAAAGAGAAGGCAGGATTCTTCATAAATTGCCGGATTCTACTTTATAGCGCAGCGGACGCGTGGCCACACAAAGCGAAATTTTGGCTATCAAATTGCCGTTCACTCGGCACATCGCGTGCTTTGAACGACATTACGGATAATTCATTCGGAATTGGGTTACATGAGTGTCTATATAATTTATAATATCATGTTATCCCGTGTATGGGATAATTATCGCATAATATGAATTGTTATCGAAGAGCGCACATCATGCAACGCGACTCATAACACTGGTATAATAAATAATATTTGATTAGAGTTAAAACATTATAAAATAATAATAAACGACATAATTCATAGAAAACAATTGGAGGTGCAAATTAGTGAACAAGTAAGCGGAGGAGGAGGAAAAACAAAAGTATTCAATACCCATCTATGAAAAAAAAGGTCACTAAGCTCGCATAACATAAATTACGTTATATAAATGTTTTTTTATATGCTTGTTTTCTAAACACTGACCATCAAGTATCGATAATTTGCTCACCTACCAAATTAAAGGAGATAATTACCATCCTGCTCCTCATGATTTTCGTTTCTGAATATAAGATATAGGAATTATGATATATATGGTATAGTATTACTATATGTATATATTTGATCAAGTTATGACCTCCATGGACTTGATCAATCATCACAATTATTGTTTAAGGTTTTGGAAATGCAATTATTTTAACTCAACGATTATAACAGTATCTGATATAGAGTATGGAGAGAGAAAATTGGGACAAATTGCAATAGAAATTAAATATAAGCGATGATAGAACCAGGATGAATTAAATTCTATTTAATGAGAATGGAATTAATCTTCAGTGAAAATGTGGTGTTTTGATGCTCTAAATTTCCATTTTTTTGTGTTAGAAGCAATGATCAAAATAACAATACTTTAAGAATCCAATTTAATTTAAATTAAGCGTTTTAATACATCATTATTCATGGTAATATAACAAACAAACTATAACGTAGAGAATTATAGAATTTATTCATAATATTAATAAATATAATATAAAATATTAAAATATTAATAAATAATTTATCATTTTATCATTTTATTTGGAATAGGTTCACACGAGTGCATGTATTATGGTGTTTTATATGTGGAAACAAATATCGTATAAAATTAGATATTATCGAATTATTATAATTTACACAAAATTTAAATTTTGTACACTATACTGCTTATAATTTTTCAAATAACTGTAATATTGTACGTGATAAAAATAAGTGAGAGATCAAATTTTAATAATCACTTTGCTACTTTACGTTTAGACATATTTTTATAATCAATCTTGCAATTGTAACTATTTTAGTTCGTTACAACATTTTCAGTATTTTTTTTTTTTTATTGTGTCGATAATGTTTTCACTCACGTACTGAAAATTGTATGAATATTCTAACAGTTCAAATATTTTTTATTTATTTATAAACATTTTAAGTTGCCGTGACAACATTTATGCAAGAAGTCCATGTTTCGGATCCGACTGTTAAAATGGTCCGGGATTAACACACTTCATCGCTGATGCGCGTAATGACATAGTGTAATACACGTTGGCTGCAACACTTTCGGCCCAATTTTCGCGTGATACTGGTTGAATGCATGTTGAATCGACGACGAGGAATTGCGTGTACGCGCAAAAAGTACGAGCAAACCGAAAACGATCAAATATCTATTATAACGTTCATAACCGCTGGGCGTCGGATGTGATTTATCGTCCTCGATACCATTTAATACGGGTAAGAAATCGCTACGGCCGATAACGCGATAGAACGTGCGATGTATGAACAATAGCACTACGATCGTGGGCGATAAAAGGGACATCATGTCGGCTCGGGCGGCGATGCGCGCGTACACTACGATAAAGAAGTACGTGCCTATACCTTCGACCGGGTTAGGTGTGTAGTTTTACTTCTGCGATATAATAATAACGTTGTGCTACGATTGCGCACGGGAATCGTTCGGAACAAAGTAGAACGTTGCGGAATCGTCGTCGATCGACGGTAATAATATCGTTTATACAATACTACCGTCGTACGCACTCGTTTGCCCGCAGGTAGTGCGTACAACAATGCGTGTAGCGTAGATACGTAAACGTTGTACCGGACGAAGGGGAATACGTCGGCGAACCGATTTAATTAGGTTTTCATCAACGTCCGTGGTGACAAGCTGCTGTACCTCCGCACTGCCGGGAAGGATGGATCCTGCAGCGGCGGCGCGGGAGAGAGAGATAGAGGGGGAGGGGGCATATTATACGTAATGCGCTCACGGATCGATAAACAAACGGAGAGACTTGAACGACGCGGGGAGAGAGAGAGAGAGATAGATCTTTCGTTGCGCACAAGTCGGCATTATTATAAAGATTTGCTGACGTCCATTTACGACGACCATAAACGGTCCGGCGCGGGACCTAGGCCACGGAACAGTGTACCATAACAATATTATTATGTTTACGTCTTAATGAAGTCGTACGGCGCTCGGACGCGGTAGTAGTGGTAGCAGCAGCGGTTGTTCTCATTGTTTCTCCTCTATACCGCCGACGGCCCGTACGGTGATATGCGCACGGCGGTGATCGGGAACGCGGGCGCGCGCCCGTCCGTCCGTCCTTTTTAAGAGGATCGCTGCGTAGCGCGGCCGCACGTCTCAATCGTATCGGCGGACCGGCGCGCACGTGCTCACCACGGCCGACGACGGTGTGATTTGTGGGGCGGCTTCTGCGCCGTGCGCGCGCGACCTATCAATTAATACGCTACGCATGCACGTACGCTTTGCTCTCCGAGACCTTGTGCGCGTTCGGAATCTCGAAAATCTAGGTATCCATGATCCTACCGCCGATCCCCGACGTCTGCCATGTTTTTTTTTTTTTTTTTCGTCAGCAACCGATTTTTCAGTCGGTTCACCCGATCGGAAATTTTAAGCCCCGTGTTTCGGGCTCGGAACGCTAATTTCGGACGTTTCGGTGTACTAACATTTCCAGGACGTGATTCCCTATGTGCGGTGGTCTCGACAAAACATTTTTCAGTACCTACATCATTTCAATTGGTACTCGCCAACCGGTCATTGTCTCGTCGTTTTTTTTTTTTTTTTTTATAAGGCATCGACGCATACAGAATGAATATAACGAATCAATCGTCAATAATTCACGTGATTTACATCACGAAAAAACTTTGCGCGGTACTGTTCACCGATAATGCTCGTGGCTCGCTTCCCTTTCGATTTTATTCAGTCGGCATGTGGCGTTTGGTTATCGCGCTAGTCGATCTGACATTTCCGTTTCGAATGCCTCGTCGAAAGCATTTCGTATTAAACAACCCGTCGTCCTAATGGGCCGGTCGGAAACGCCGTGAGACGTGGTAATAGCCTGCTGGCTACGTGGTCGGTCTAGTTGCACATTCTAACCATAACGTTTTAGACGTTCCGTACCGCGGGTATAACCTAAATGCCAACCTACAGTCGTACTACTAAAGCGTCTCAAAGCTTGGGCTCCGAATGTATCCACGGTAATCCAACAACCATCGTAGTGGCGCACACGCATAACTAATGAATTCGAGCCGAGCATGCGATTGTACCAAACACAACGATGCCCGTTTCAACGGATCGAATTCGCAGACTGCAATCACTGCAATAAGTACACGAGTTATCAAACAGACAAGAGAACGCAACGCGTAATAGGCATTCGACAGAGTAATACGCCCATCAACATAACTCGGTTAAAAGTCGACGATCCGAACGATCCGAACGCACAACGAACACTCGAGCAACCGTCGGCGGTTGCGCTCGTGCGAAACTCGCAGACTCGTCACTTCGGCACCGCCCGTACGGTAACACACGGCGACCAGCGCCGTAGAAAACAGGACGACGCGTCGAAGCAACACGATACCATTTGGGCGTGGGTATGGCGGTCTCGTGCTCGCGGCGCATGCCGAGACAGCCCTTGTCCGGATTCGTCCTTCGCGCGCGTGTCCCTGGACCGTCTCACGGACACCCTTCGTGCGGGTTTCCCGCCAATCGCGAGCTGTCCGCATACGGCGTGCTCGCGGCTCATGTCGACCCGGTTCCGATAAACGCGTGGTGCACAACACCACTGTACGCGAGCAGGACGGTCGCACGCGCACGCGCCTCCGAAAACTAACACGCGCGTCTTGGGACGTGCGACTACGCCCTGAAGGCAAGGAGAGCTCGCGCAGGAGCAGTCGCTGCGCAGCGGTGAGATGGACACGGGATGTCGGTTCGCTGCTGCGGGGATAACGCGGCGGACCGGCGTCTCTCGACCCTTTTAACGTATTCACGTCCCCGATCCTTAGGATAAAAAGAATCTTACGCTTTTATCTGTTTTATCGGTCAAAACATCTATCAGATCATTGACCCGAAGTAAAAATACGATTTTTCGAATTGATAGATGAATGCAATTTAGTTTACAGTGTGCTAATACTATAAACTAACCTTGTTATTTTTATCATTTGGCTATGTGTTAATTTATATTTTTTTTCCAATCAAAATTTTATTATTCCACATCAACGTTTAATTATTGCTGACGGATGAGACTCTCAGGTTGATAAACGCTGCGGTTAACGAGAAAATCACGCTTGATCCACAGATGACATGTTTTCCCTTTCTCCGTTAGCGATATACGAGCGTACACATACCATCTGTACATTGCAATGTCATACGTATTGTGTAGACACATGAGAAGAAAATGGGATAAGTACAACAATACTGAAGAATAACGTGAACGGTAACAGAGTATGAGGTACAGGCAGTTCAGCGACGGAATCGTCTGTGACGGGAGAAATTTATTGTTAAATTAATTGTTGTGTGAAACTAGTACTAGATTCACAGATGAATAATATCCAATGAATATGTTTGTCAATGTATAGAAATTCGCATTAGTTTCCGATAGAATCGTATACGACATTCGGTGCTCTAGTCGTGCCATAACACTTGATTGTGGGTTCGTTCGTTTATTCCACTGCAAGATGGTTATCGATATAAGCTGTATATTTAAATGTGTTTCAAACATCTAACCGACTCATGGGCAAATCCTGTCAGATATGTGTAGCATGCCAGATATTTCAAAACAACTTCACGAAATGCATTGCTTTAAAATCTTTAACCGGGATAGAAAAAATGCATACTATTTGCTTGACACATTAACAAATTACGTATAGTTAGATCGCGTGTTCCACGAATTCCACGTCAGAACTTAATATTTATAATGGAGTGTGACGTCAAACGGTATGTCAAAAACCTTGACATAGCCAAAGTATCTATAGAAAGTGCTAATTAATAGGCACACCGTATTATCTGTTACCTTACTACTCTAACGGAAGCAGCTGGTGTGATAGTTTTTTAGACACTCGAGGTTACAAAAGGCGTATTTTCAAAATTAAATGTAAAGATATATCCGTCACAGTATACTTTCCGAGGGGTTTGTCCTTTTATTTATACGAGCTACGAAGCAATGATAAATTATTGCGTTAGAAAAAAAGATTTTGAGCCAAGGTCTGTGTCAAATAATTATCGTGTATCATAACTCAATATTCACTCAATGAATTGTATTGTTGTAGTAAAATAACTTGTGTGTTTGTTAGGAATGTAAGGGTTTTAATAGTTAAAAATAATAATTTAAATATTAAAATCGTAGTTTTTGAATTTTTTTTTTTAACGTATCTTTATCGTGAACAATTAGACACTGCATCATTATCTATATGTTTTGAAAATAAACATACGATATAATTATTGTAATAAATGTAATAAAATATATAAATATGGTAGTTGTACTCTATGTATTCTTCAAAAATCTGTACCCGTTGGATAACATTTCTGATTAAATAAATTTGATCGCAGAAAAATGAAACAAAAATTCTTGTCTTACTTAGATTCTAATTGGGTTAATGGATTAACATGTATTTGTGCACATGCCAATATCTACAATATGAGGATACAATTTTAAACTATAAGTTACTGCGAAGAATATTTTCCATAAAGAGAAAAAGTAACGATGGTTACCTACTTACTCAGTTCATAAATCAAGCGTGTTGAAAGATGGAAGTTGGGTTTTCTCTTTTAACTTTTCGAATGTTGATTAGCCTACAGTTTATACATAGACGTGCACGTGATAACTACTGTTTTGGTTGCAATACGTCGTTACGATAAAATCCTACGTCAGCGGTTCTCAAATCGTTTACATCGCGGCACATATTATAATTAGTCATTATAAGTCGTTACTCGCCAAAAAAAAAAAAAAAAAAGTGCATAGGAAATTTTAAATGAAAAGTTCAAGATTTCACATGTGCAGCAATGTGCCCTGTGGGAAACACTGCACTACGTCATCGTTATCAAATGGCGCCGCGGCGGTGTCGCGCGAACTTAGAAATCGTTTAACTTTAACAACAAATACCATTTCAACCAACTATTATCCTTATTAGGTTAAAATGTTCTCGAAATAAGCATAAACGCCGGAACGCCAAACGGGCACAAGAATTGTGATTCGGAAAAAGTTTTCGAACGACGAAACGTTCACGATGCGACTCCAGCACTAAGATCGATCGGACGAAACCGATCGGTTAGCTCGGTCTTAAACACGGCCGTGGCCTTCCTGCGGCGGTCGTCCTGCGAGGAACGTACGCGCAACGTTCGTGCACTTCACCCAAGTCGTTGAGCACGCGCACGTTATTGGAATCCCGCAGGATCGTAAGCGTTTTATCATAACCGTGAAAAGTCGTTAGACCGCACGGAACACGTCTGCGTCGAACGTGCGCGCGTGCCCCTTAAAACTGTACGCGTACGGGCACAAGACGCGGACGCACGAGATACGGCTCCGGCGCGACGGTGTAGGCAATGTACCCGGGGGAGAGACGTGAGCGGTATCGAATAACAAGCTCGGCCGATCGCCGGGTTCTGGCGCGAATGCGTGACGAGACCCATGGCGCAGATACGCCGCCGTCGAATTTATTGCCGTCCCAAAAGCCGTGATTTATCCGCGGCTAGCGCGTTATCACGTGTTCACTTCTTTCGTTGCCTTTTTCTGCTTTCCCCCACCCCCCTCTTGTATCTAAATTTATTTTTATTTTTTTCTGTACACGACGTGCAAACGTGCACGTACTTACACACGCGTACGAGGTGTGCGCGGGCGTTGATACGCGTGTGCGTGGTGTAACTACGAAAACGGGGTTGTGCGGATAAACATGTTTGTTTTTTTTCGTTTCTTTTATTTTTATTTCGCTTTCACGCGACGACGTTCGAGACTCCAGCGGCTAATGAGATTGCCGTTTAAGTGCGCGCGAATCGACGACGGCCTCGGAGATAAGGGATCGCTTTCGAGAACGACTCCGCGCGAGAGCCTCCGGACTGCATAAATTACGAGGAGAAAAATTGTTGCCCCCCTCCCCCATCCCTCCCGATCCCGGCACACGACCGCGGTCTAGGAACGAGATGTCTTTTCTCTTTTTATTTGTTCTTTTCGACGAATAAGATACCGTTGTACACTACCCGTGCTCTACGGTTGCTGCGCGCTCCTAGTTGTAGGATCTAAAAAGGGCAAAATATGAACGAAAAAGTTGCAAAACATGCAAAAAAAAAAAAATGTAATTTATACGCAAAATAAATATACTGAAGTTCAGAAGTACATTTTATTGCCATCGTCACAGTCAACAATTAGTTTAACATATATTTAAATATAATATTTAATTCGAATTCGTTGATAATTTTTGATTTTATATATTCAATTGAAATATACAGACGAGGAAAATAAAATGTTTAATTTCTTAAAATTTTTTTTAGAGAAATATGCATAATATGAGTGCAAAATCAATGAAATATACATTTTTTTAGATAAAATTTACGAGATATGCATTTTCATTTTTCAATTTTTTAACTTATCATTGTTTAGTTCAGATTTCTAGCTTGTTTATTCTATAAATTGGGACATACAGAACAATATGCAATTCCTACAACTTCCGAATGCTACTAATAACATTCACTTCTAGTACATATGGTTTTTTGGTTACCACGTGAATTTCACGATATCACGTATGCAAATATATAAAAATATTTGTATACGTACACAAAAATATAGTATATTGACAGATTTATTAAGAAGAACGGTACGAAAAACATAAGTAGTGTAGTAATTAATTCTTCGTTCTGCGTACAAATTTATGTGCGCATTACGCATGTACCTATCGCACCTATTGGCCTATACCGATTTCTGCTTCGTATCGTTCAACAGTTATTATATTATTTTTTTAAAACGGTAAACTCGATTCATAGCCTAACCTAACCGATTCTTATTAATTATTATTATTTTTTATTTATTTTTTGTTGCTGTTTTGTGCACGGTTTTAAAACACTGAAAAATGTGCTCGATCATTTACCTGGTACCAACATTATTATAACTGTTTATTTCGTAATCCATGTCAAATAAATATTTCTCACTGTCAAACAAAAACAATAATATCACGCACTTCTAAGAATGTGAATTAAATCAGTATTTGAGGGCTTTTGTTTTTTCTTTCAGATCTTCTGTCGTAGCTTTCATAAGATGTTCAATGATTTTTTGACGGAAAGACCAAATAAAATCATTATTTTATTTATAATCACATAATATTATTATGTTCAGAATGGTAGCATCTCACTTATATGCGAATATAATGCGTCCGATAAAATTTAAAAATAAATACTCATCTCACGACACGTTCCATGTCATTGATTTTATTTTTACTTTAACAAAATGCTTCATGTTTAAAGACTTTCTCGTGTATGCATCATTTTAAAGGTTCTTAGCTAATCTTTACTCCAATCACTTCGTGAGATTTGAACTATGATTTCATATTTCGATTGTGGCTATTAAACTGATGAGAACATAATTGCTCATAACAGTATTAACTTTTTTCTCGAAACCGGTGTTTTTCAAAACTTTTACATTTTTTTTTAAAAAACCGGAACAGGAATCAGTACCCTTTAAAAAAATAATTGAATTACCTAAACTGGTACCGGAACCGAAAAATCTAATAGGTTCTAGTCCCTCCTTTTACACGTAAGTTTTAACATAATAACCTTATTCAATTCATTTTAAATTAGTAATTTAGTAGTAAAGTATATTTAATAGTATTTGCAGAAAGAAGACCTAGAACAAGTTGGTTACACGACTTAAATGAGTAGTCCTAAAGCTATTCAGTGCAAATTTATGATCAGTGTCATATAACTTTGATAATTTTGCAATCTTTGATAGAAAATAATGAAGAAACTTGAAGCAAGACTAAAACCAAAATACCATATTGTAGTGCTCGTTGACACAACATTAAAAATCATGGACAAGATTAATGAGTGGTTTTTCATAGCAAAGTTGAACATTGACACATCATTTGTTCGATAGCTACATGTCCGTGATGCGTATTAGAGGCAGTAGTGAGAAATTCGATCGGTTGCATGTCCATACGTTTTATTTTTAACGCGAAAAAAAATCAGTTTTACTTTGCGCAGATATATTTATGATCCACACGACTAGAGCCCAATGTTATTTAGCTAAATACGGATTTTTCTACGAGATAGCGAATGACGACTTGTTAGTGAAAATATTTTATGCACATAATACTACACTGTGTGTGTATATATATTTATATACACATATATATTTACATTTTATATATCATACGATATAAAACGCAGTCACATATAAACAATTATTAAACAAATCATGAAAATGTATTTTGATAAAAAACAATCATGTATTAATGATAATATTAATATATATTTGTTGTCACGTCAGTATTGTTTTGTCTGAGTATACGCACTCGAGTCCAACTCAACGTCATTAATGCAAGTACAGTTGTAGACGCATGGTGAGAAAACATTATTTGAAATGTTATTTTTGTAAATATTCGCTGATTATTTATTGTTTGACCATCAGAAAAAATGTAAATCGTACCGGTGAAACCACATTCAAAAATATTTTGATAACCGATTTGCCAACTATTCGTGAAGACGGATCGGAATAGTTTCGGGATAACGTGTTGCGGGGGCGATCGAATCCGATTTCTTATTACTAGAGCCGCTAACCTATAAAATAAACTTAGTTTTATCGTACACATAATACGTTTCTTGTGAGAGAAAACAATATGAAACCCGCGCAGTAGTCTATTGCGCATGCGCCACCATGTCCGTGTAACGCGTAGTCCGCTTGGTTCTTCTGTAAACACACAACCTATAGTCTTTCGTTTTTATTGTTTTTTTTTTCTTTTTTAAGATTTGGACTGTAACGCGCGCGTTGTATACGCGTATGATACGTAAATATACAATAAAATTCTGCCGACGGGCTAATTGAACCACGTGTACACGCATTGTACGCGTGGAAATAATAATAAGAATATAATCAGATAATGAAACACGAAACATAAGAAACACCCCGTGGCAACGTTGGGCCGACGATGATGCTCCGCGTGGTTTGTGTGTACACCGACCGCGAAAATAACGTCAACGCGTCTTCGCGACGAGCGATAGGTCTTGGACAGACGAGCAGAGAACGACGAGACTAAAAACCGTTTCCGATGTGCACACTCGTGGAGACGACGTCCACCACGACGGGTACGGCCGTACGGAGAGACTTCGACGCTCGACCGTAGTAAATCATTCGGGCTGGTTGATCGAGAGCTGCTACCGCTGCCCCGACCGCGGCCGCGTAATATACGTCGTATGCGCGTCCTGTCACGTATTAATTTACGGTCTCGGCGCGAATGCAATCCTCACCGTACATAGCGCTTCAATATTATGTTGTTACGCCATAAGCATGTGCGTACATGTTCCGTTTAACGAAACTCGCCGGCCAATGTTCCTCGGAAAAGTAGTATAAGTTTTGTTCGTTCGTTTTATACATGTTTGTTGGGCGCGTAACACGTTTCCACCAACACCCGTTTCCTCATTATGCGCTATTGTAGCGCGCACTCAGGATTGTAAGTCGTGCAAATGTCTCCTCCTTTTTCCGAGCCGTATTCTGCGGAAAACGATAAAAAAAAAAGAAAAAAGATTTTTCACAAAACTTCAACCATAACGTTGAATTGCAAAACGTTAGTTGATTTTAACCGAATAAATCGTTATAAAAATATAAACAGCGAGACGAGGTGTAATTTACTATTGTTTTGAGCAATCAGACGTTATCATTGGTCATTAATAGAACACTTCGAGATATTTATAAAAACTGTACGATTTTTACGAATCAGATTGTCCGTTACATCGAAAACACATCAAAATTGAGCGCAACTTTAATAACGCGAATGATAATAAAACGATACAATTACGCGGTGGTTTTTTTTTTTTTTTTTTTTTACATGGAACAATTGGCAAAAGAAAGACCGACTCTGATGCACTCGGACATTTGTTGCGCACAACGCAAACGTGTGAAAAACGTTTAGTTTAAAACGTACACCTTAACCCGTTGTCAGCGTGTCCGTCCGAGCTTTAGCATGCAGATTTATTCGCGGTTACGGGCGAATTTTCCGGACCCCCCCGACGATGTCCCGGGCTACGTTTCGCGCGATCGCTGCGACCGTTAAAGTCGGCGGTAGCAGTCCGCGGCCGCTCCCGTACTCGTCGACACTACCCACCGGCACACGACCGTACATCGTTGCGTTGCGCGAGAGTTCATGTGCGGAACCCGTCCCGTCGAAAGATCATCGAAATCGTACTCGAACGCTTGCGGACATTGTGATCGAGAAGAGATGTGCAATCGTAACGACGGTCGTGGTTGTTCGCGCCGATGCGAATGTCTTCCTCCTACGATCGTTGCGATCATTATTTATATCGTAACGGTATTGATTTTTATTTCGCATCTCTCTTTCTGTTTCGCGCGCTCGCCACGAGTTATACGTTTCACGTAATACTACAACTTCGGTTCTGTTCGGCAATATCGCGCGCTCACCGCCGGCTCACCAGCTTAACGAAGCCAGACCGGAATAACAATCTATAATTATGTTTTTATTGGTTCTGGTTAGAAACATCGCGTTGTGTTCGTTCCGAACACTTTTTATCGAAATACTATGTTGGACCCCCCGCCCCCGGACAAACACGTACGATGTTCCGCGCAATTTGACATAAACAATAGCGTCTTAAAACGCTTTCGCCACGTAAAACGCAACGTAGTTTATTGTACGAACTCTACGGGTTTTTAACGGGCTTCTGCAGGGTTAACTCGGTAATATTAGTCCGCGATTATCGTTATTATCCGTGATTGGTTGATTACGCTCAGTTACCTCGGATGGAACGCCTTGTTGTGTACTATAATATAATGAAACGTATTCGCACGTGTTTTGTTTTCAATAGTTTTTCATCAACGATAAACACACGGTTGTTTTTTTTCTAATTTAAGTCTTCAGTAAGGACATTTCACATCCATACAAATACGTATTGTATATTCACTGCAATTCATTCCAACACCGCACATTGGTATAAAACCCTTTAGTCTGATACCGTAAGTAGGTACACCTTGTATTTATTATTCGATTTTTTAAAATGATTTCGAATGAAATTCGAGATGATTTTTGTTCAAAGTTGTCGAGTTAAAAGAGCTTGTAAAAAAAAAATCAATATTTAGTTTAAATTATTAATTAATTTTAATAATATAAATATACGGCTTTATTTTAAAAATAGTTAAGACGTTTAAAAAAAAAAAAAAATAACCAAATAAATAATAAATCGTTGACGAATTGAAGTGTCGATCTCCAAATATATAGTATTTTTTTGTTTACAAACATTTCCAGCCAACCCGATGCTATTAAGAAAAGGTATGGAAAAAGTTCTTTATAAAATAATAGAATAAAATACGAGTACAATAGTACGCATTACTTTCTCATAACATAATAAATATTATTTTATAAAAAAATATTCGTTTAGTTAACAGGGCTATTATCAAATATTGTGAATAAAGCATACAGTATATAATTGTTTTCCATATTTAATTTTTACATGATTTATATTTTGAAGTTTATAAAATACATTATTAATTTTTTTTAGAACTATACCATAACGTACCGCAGTTATCGGTTTTTTGTTTTTATTTTTTCCCGTGATTCCCATAGCGGCATAGCGAATCGATATAATTCTAATTTTAATTATGTGCGAAAATCTCTTCACTCTCATAGCTTATGAAATGGTAAATTATTGAAATCCATTATTTAAAAATTAAACAAAAAATAAAAAATGCTTTGCTAAACAAGTTCAGAATATCAAATGGAAGTTGTGAAATGTCATCAGATTTTATACTCGAGTGTAAGCGATTTAACTACGACGAAATCCTTGAAACGAAAAGTGGTCGGAGAATAATTTGGTTTTCGAACGTTTATATACAAAAATTTGCTTTGATATGTTCAATAAAAATGTCATATTCTCATTAGAATGTCATAAATGTATGTTTTATCAAAGTAACTATTGTTCAATAAAAATATAGCATTCATAATTACTCACATGTATATATCTATACTTTACTGAATTCACGTAAAAAAAAAAATAATCGCTATCCTTGAAACTTATTAATATTTCAGTGTGATGTTGCGATGATACTATGTAATGAAATAGTTCAAATGATATTATCAGCTTGTTGATAAAAGGAACGAATATCACACCATCACGGACTATTACATTACGCGTCTGTTACACGTGCAGCGTGATTTATTTTTAGGCACATATATTGTCTATATCGTATCGCCGTAAACGATTTATAGTGACGCTATAAATATTTATGAAACACATTTGAATTCACCATAACATCAACCTGTGATCGACTTTTTCACTTCTCCGACATTATTCCTGTACAGTACACTTAAATGAATATAAAATATGTTTAAACTGACATAATCAATACGTCTTGTAAAGCTCGAGGCGAAATATTTCACAAACTGTTTCAACAGCACCGTTCGCGTAGGTATACCATACGCAAACGTAAAAATACATGTAATGTATAACGCACGTTTGTATTTTACATTAAAAAAAAAAGAGAGAAAGATAGACAAGCAAGCAGAGAGAGAGAGAAAGAGAGAGAGAGAGAATGATGTGAAATGGCGGATCGTAAAGGTTAATTTTTTGTAATCGAATTTTATATGATGATATTTTATTGAAAACGGTACAGCTCTGACATCGCGTGACTTCAAATGTTTATTATGTGGCTTTGGCCGAACCACACACACACGCACACACATGATGATGATAATAATAATAATTATAATACGCATTACACGTACGTGTAGTACAACCGATTGGATTATTTTTAACTACTAGACTGTGCGCGTTACATATTTATGGCGTACGTACGAAATAAAAATTTCAGCACGTATATGCAAATCGGCTGTAATATAGTGTATTATGCATAGGAAACTCGTACGGTCGTTTGTGGTCCACGCGCAATATCGTTTTGTATGAAAATGTCTTCATAAATACATAATGCATAGTTCGCTTTGAATAATTCCAAGACCACGTTGTTCCAATGGAACGGACGAGTCGCGGGCACTGCAATATTTCAGACAAAAATTAACTAGTTTTCCTCGTCCGGGTGACGTATTATTACGGTTTTGAACAAAAGCGACGGCGTAATGTGCATCGCACGTGATGTGTGTAAACGTGTGTTCTATGACAGTTTTATAACAGTTATGCAACGATAACCGTTGTTGTAATAATAATGAAATTCCATTCGTTGACGGAACAAATCGATAATTATTTTTGTACTCTAGATGTTTGTGAGGAGCACGTTAAATCATTTTGGAACTATGGAGGTACGCAAGATTTATCAAACTCGTAATATAGACGCAGTTGATAGTATTCAAATTGACCTTACATTTTTTTTTAAATCGTCGATGATGTGTGTTAAAAGTATTTTACGAGTTCGACTTCATAACTCATTTTTTCAAACCAATATTCTTCTGAAAAAATAAAACGCGAACAGGTTTTATCTAAAACAAACAGTTGACAAGTTTGCCGATCAATTGTTGTCAAAAACTTTCCGAAGACATCGTTTCTTTTCAAACGCTACGAACGTCAAACATACGAAAAGTGTATCTGAGCAGCAACGTGATGACGAGTGTTACGTTTTTAATTTCATGTGAACGAAAATTAACGTACACTACTGTCTGTTGAGCGTTATCATTGATCAACCAACGTACGTAGGTATTCGGTTCGGGAATTAAACAATCGCACGTCTAAAATACTGACTCCGTGTAACAAAGATCGGTTTAGCGTGAAAATATAAACACGAACAAAACGTTTCAGAAAAAAAATCTAAAAAAAAAAAAAAAACAAACGAATCACGTCGCTTCATCGCGACTGATGAACAAATCCTGGACTTTTATAACGATTCAAAGTCCACGAGTCGGATAAACGTGGTCGCTACATGACGAATAAGATCGTAAAATTGGTTGTGCACACACTCGGCCTCTGATCCATATCCGTTATATTTATCAGCTATTTCGTTCACCGTGACCGTCGGTATTCTCGCCCGGCCGCTTCAACGCGCGCGTGTATTTCACGCTAAACACCCGGGGCTGGACGATCCATCGGGATCTACAACCGTCGAACGAAAATCTCGTAAACACACCGGAGGTACCATGGCGAAACGATTCCCGTTCATTTTTCCACCGACTATCCGCACTCATCTAATGTAATCTAGTCTGATGATTACGTGATTGCACGGAGAAAGAGTGTGTGTATGTATGTTGGACAGATCTCGTGTTTGACAGGAACTTATTTTCATATTTCCTTGCGTTCCATAATACGCATATTGATATTCCGTACGTGATGCGAGTGTGCGAGAAACTTTTCGCCCACACACGCAACCTTGTGCTCGTCGCGCGGACGACGAATCGGCAAATGTTTTATTTCCGGTTTTTTTTTTTTTAATTTGTTTTTTAAATCTCGTATCGCGGTGTTCCTCGGTGTCGGTATAAATCACACCGTGGTTAGGCTTATCGGAGCGTACACAAGTGCGAACGCGATACCCTCTCGTACGTGTGTTGTTCGTCGCAGTACCACGGGCGCAACGTGTTGCAAGCCGCGCTTCAGTCGATCGTCCGCGTCGCACAGTGGTCTGAAACATCAATTTAGACGGCAAAAATCCCATGTTTGAAATGTTAATTTTTTCATAATTTTTTTTTATGATGTACAAATAGACAACCTAAGAAACCTTAATACGGAGTTTGAAGTTCCTATGTATAAATCAACGGGACTTACAGCATTTTTTTTACGTTTTTTATGTTAAAATCGCTATTTTATAGAAATATTTACTTTTTTTTCATGTATTTTTTTTCTCGATTTAATATTTATTTTTAAATATTTTAATACAATTTATTTAAAGTTCAAGCTATTTAAAATATGTGATAAATATAGTTATGTATATTTAATTTTTTTTTTTTTTTTCTTACACTTGAAAGAAATTTTAAATTTTTTTTATTGTTTTTTAACTTTGACAGACTGCTATTAAAAATTACTCAACTTTTACCATATATTCGATGCACATAACATGTTAAGGAAGTTCTCAGCTATTCAAAAATATAAATTTTGTTTGCGTCTGTGCACACATTTAGAGCACAGAAATTATTTACTTCTAACAAAAATTGGTTATCATAACAGTAATTTACTGTATTGAAAAATAATTTAATATGTACCCATTATTAAGATACTTGATAGCAATACAATTATTATGACTTTATATCATATATATGTAGCATACTTGTCGTACGTAATACTATAATTTATAGTTTTAAGTTGAGATACGCAGGCAGGAGATAAGTATGCGTTTGCCATTTATTCTGAACAAAATTTTGTATAATTCATTTGCACATCGACCACACACCTTGCTTCATTACATAGTAATGTTCTACAGCCGTTACAGTCTATATTCGTTGTATACAGTACTGAATAATACCTTCTTTTATTTATTTGGCTATTATTTTTTTAGTTTAATCAATAATTATGGATAACCCATTGGAAGGTAAGTTGTATTTAATGTTTAATAATTTTAGTAGAACAAATTAACCTTCAAACTGAATATTATGCCTTTAATTTATCTATTTTATCTTTAATTTTTATACTAACAAATTTATATTTTTAGTTAGCAGTACATATAAAGATACATGCAGTTATATAATAAATAGAGAAATATTTGAATTTATACGGCAGACAAATACTTTGGTTTCTACCACATCGGTTAGTTGTAGAACTTCGGTATTTTTCTATCTACAAAATAAATTAAGTGGTTTTAATTGGAATGATACTTATGTAAAATTATTAGAAACTGAAATATTAAATTTTTCTCTGGCGTTATCGAAAAAATGGTTGAAATCAGGCGTAATATTAATCGATTTAATAAATTATATACTGAATGGCTTATTAGTAAATTTAAATTACCTTCACAAGGCTTATTAAATTTATCAACTGGTGGTCGACCACCAAAGCAATTTATAGATTGCACAGATAGGACTAAGCGAATGAAAATAAAAACTCTTAAAGGTAAGATCAACTGAACACAAATTAAAATTGCTGAAAGAAAAAAATCATACAAAATAAATTTCGTGTAGAAATGGGATTGTTGGTTGATGTTGTCCTACAAGGTGAAGTATAAAATATCAAATTTTTACTGTTGTGAAATGTAAAGTTTACTGATGTTATTACAGTTATAATATAATTTAGGTAAAGGAAATACTAATGACGGAAATACAGCTCGTCGATTTTTAACGACCCAGAAAAAAGTTCTAATATTACTGGAATCGATTTAAAATTATTACAACGCTTTTCTAACATTTTATCAGCCATTGCCAGTGGATGTGAAGTCAATCCGAAGTGTTTGATATATATGCTATGGATACTGCAAAATTATTTGTGAAATTATATCCCTGGTATTATATGCCTTCCAGTGTACACAAAATATTGATACATGGAGCCGATGTTATAAGATTTGCAATTCTTCCTATTGGTAAATAAATATATATAATAATGACTTAGTTTTTTTAAAGATCTTATAACATAATTTTTAATGTTAGGACAACTTTCCGAAGAAGCACAAGAAGCAAGAAACAAAGACTATAAGCACATAAGAGAACACCATACACGAAAAAACTCTCGGTTAAATACTAATACAGATTTGCTCAACATGCTGCTAGTCTCATCCGATCCTTATATCTCTTCGATAAGAAATTTACCGGAAAAAGATATAACCACCTTTTCTGACACTGTAAAATCTCTTCTTGTATTACCTGGATCCTTAAAAAATTGTAATTTAAATGAATCATTTTCAGATATGGAATTAAGTGAATAAAAAGTAATTATATCGTCATAACTATTATTTTTTTTTATTATAACTAATTTTTGTTAGAAGTAAATAATTTCTGTGCTCTAAATGTGTGCACAGACGTAAACAAAATTTATATTTTTGAATAGCTGAGAACTTCCTTTACATGTTATGTGCATCGAATATATGGTAAAGTTGAGTAATTTTTAATAGCAGTCTGTCAAAGTTAAAAAACAATAAAAAAAATTTAAAAATTTCTTTCAAGTGTAAGAAAAAAAAAAAAAAAAAATTAAATATACATAACTATATTTATCACATATTTTAAATAGCTTGAACTTTAAATTAATTGTATTAAAATATTTAAAAATAAATATTAAATCGAGAAAAAAAATACATGAAAAAAAGTAAATATTTCTATAAAATAGCGATTTTAACATAAAAAACGTAAAAAAAAATGCTGTAAGTCCCGTTGATTTATACATAGGAACTTCAAACTCCGTATTAAGGTTTCTTAGGTTGTCTATTTGTAAATCATAAAAAAAAATTATGAAAAAATTAACATTTCAAACATGGGGTTTTTGCCGTCTAAATTGATGTTTCAGATCACTGTGCGTCGATGGCGAAGCGAATCGTGCGATGACCGTTCGGCGGTGAAACCGAAAAGGTTGCGTACGAGTCGAACGAGTGGGCAAGGGAGAAAAATACGCGCTAAATATCAAAACGATAAATCGCGTACCGGCTTTCGTGTAAACATAGAAGTCTCCGTCGTTGTCCGAGTCGTCCGATCGTCCTGTGCATAGACACACACACATAAGCACACGAATGTGTACACGCTTCAGCGTTACATGTACACGTACAGTGCATCGTACTCGTGATTTCCGCCGGGTCGTAGGAGGAGGTTGTGAACTCCCTTACCGCCCCCGTTCTCGCATGGGTGTGCGTCCGTCCGTCCGTGTGCGTGTGTGATAACATAATGTGCATACGCAATAATAAAATACTCGTGTAAATGTTCGACCTGCTCCGACCCGCCGCCGCGTCCACAGGTCCGCTCCGGCGTTACAGTTGTTGGCCGCGACGCGTAAAAATAATAAATATATGGCGCGTAGCTCTCGCGTAAATAACTCGATCGACATTTTTTATTTTTTTTTTCAATTATCTTCTTACCACGCACGTGTATTGCTATTGTTATCATTACATTATTTCGTTCCATACGCGCGAACGGCATTCTGTAACACGTGGAGGATCTCCGAGGTTATATCGCGCAATAGGTTACCCGCTGTAACGACGTCGTAAAGGGTACTCCTGTACGCGCTTCCACGACCACCACCACTACAATGCGATGTCCTGGCGCGCGCGCTTCATCCTGCATCGGATCTCGCGTGTGTACCGCCGCAGCCGAGCAACGTTCATTTCGATTCGTTAACGTCTGCAACGATTTAGGAACCGTGTAATCATCGTACACGTAGCGTTGTACGGTGATTCGTGTAGATTTTCGTTCCGACAAAAAAGCGCAGTACCTATTCGGTGGACGATGTCAGTTGGTCCGTAATAAAACGCGGAAAAGAAAGAAATAAAAAAAATCGGAATCCTCGAGGATGTGCATTGCGGTTTGCCGGAGACCGCACGAGAAGAACGGCGAGGTGGAGGAGAGCCACCACGGCTTTCGATAAATGGACCGTTGACAGTGGTAGTGAACGTCGGGCGATTTATATGTCTTTCGACAGGACGTTCGTTATTTCCCGCAGTCCTACAACAATAATAATAGTAATAATAATAATACGTGCTGTACGTATCCGCCGGCGACGTCGTCGGGCCGTGCCGCTGGACGACGGGCTAATCGTGAACCGGAAACAACGCGATCTTAATCTGTGGCCGGGCGTCGCGACGGGGAAGCGAGCCGCGAACGCGCGCGCGCGATCTCGTCACAGGCGGGATTCCTACCGACACTCCATCATCCCGCCGGCGCACGTAGTAAGTCCAACAACAGCTCGCTTGTTTCCGAATGACACACGAGAAAACGTGACTTTTCGTCGATCAATTTTCGTCCACGTACCGCCACCGTGTCTATCCGTCCGCCGCGATCTATCGTCGCGCCGCGCGCGCGTACCTCCGTACTTGGTCCGACCGATGAACGTTCAACTTACGTCAATGTCGACAAATCGCATACGTGCGCCCGACACTCCGACCGTACCGACCCGGACTACCGAGTCGTCGGTCCGTCGCAAAATGTATTTCCGAACACTCACGCGACGCATGCGTATCCGTGCGTGTGCGATGCGTGTCGTGTCGTCGTCGTGAAGTATTTTTTTTAATTTTAATTTTTTTTTTTCACGCCATACTCGAAACGCCGTCACGCGAATCGATCGCGCACTCAATCGCTCAACGTCATCTTTATCGCCGACCGGCTTTCCGGGAGACTTGAACGACCGTAACGTCTCATACGCCACAACGCGGTGCAGGTGACGGTAGCGCAGCAAAAAGGGATCGCATCGCACAGGACTAAGTGAGCGGGAACAGTCTCGAGTCAAGATCGTTCCGATCAGCGGACGTCAACCTTTCTACACGTCCGCGTACCATTTCTGTGTTTTGAAATTCTTCACGTACGTGTAACGTTTGACCAAATATAACTTTTTAATTTTTTGCCTGTCAAGCTTTTCAGTCTTGAAAATACATAATCTAATACTCTTCTGTTAAATTTAATGTGTATAGTTTATGATTTTCGTTAAAATGATTAATAGGTAATAAATGTGTAAAACGATGAATGGTTATACGAGACGGTTTATGTTGTATTGAATGAATGAAGACGTCAAAATCAAATAAACCAAATAACATCAATGATAGTAAAAATACAATGAAATTGAATTAAAAAATATCTTCTCGTTCTGGCAGTATTAGAGGTTCCTTAGCTTAGTCCGTGAAACAATTACCCATCGTACGGTCCGTAATGAGGATCAATATATATTAGTTGTATATAACCTACACAAATCACTACCATATCAGTGGATTCTTAAAAATAATTGGACCTGTAAAAATTTAAAAAATCTGGGTGAGTATACGGCGTTCCGTTCAGCTTTGGATGGGTGCCGAATGACGGATCATTTAAATGTAATTATTTATAACTCTATAAGTATATTAAAAAATAAAAGGAGAATAATAAGAACAAATAATTAGGTTTACATCGAGAAAATTATATTACTATGTATTATGTGTAATTAAAATTATCAATATTAGAAGAATTATATAGAACTCGGAAACAATAAATGGTTACAACCACAAGTTAGGAAAATCGAGGACAATACCACTATCGTGGCACACGATGTTTTAAATTATTTAATCATAACCTCAACTGTGGGGATCTACAAAGTTGATGATAGAATAACACGGTACGCGCGATGCGCGTGCGTTATTCGTAATAGGATCTTTTTTGAATCTAAAAACTGTAGTACTTCTTATTAAAACTTACTATTCCAAGAAAGTGTTTGCGTTCATGGACAAGGAAAACCACTGCCCTCATCGAGTCGAACTCCGTGTAGTTATGCTATAAATGTTGTATGATACGTATTAGAAATTATCGTAATTATACTACACTGGTGAACGCACAACGTACCTATTATACCAGTACGTTCAGAAAGACTTGTTTTGTATTTCAATTTTTTTTTTTTTGACTTACAACGCATCGTGTTTTATATGAATTTTTTCATTCGTTAACATACGCCTGTACACGTAGTATTATATTAAATATTTGTATTACAGCTGCGTCTTAATGGCGTAGGACGTTTCGTACGTTTCATAGGGTACGTGTAACCATCGTTTATTATTATTATTTTTTTTTTTCGCTATTATTTATTTAATATTAATTCCTCGTACTACAACTGCTCCCCTATCCCATCGAATACGGCGAGAGCGATCGCGCAAAAGTTTACGAGCACAAACCAGTAATAGTCGTCGTACCACAATATGATAATAGTCGTAGGTAAATTTAAAACTACATGAACGCGCATGTTAGCGTCAGTTTTATAAAATATCGGCATATTAAGTACACGCGGACATGATCATATTTTCTGAAATTAACTCGGACATAGCGACAAATTATTATTTATTACCGATTGATATCGACGATCAACGATCACCCGTTATAGGTGTACAATATGTTAATAATTTTTCTCTGCTAAACGAATTCAAAATAATGGCTGTATGCAGTGAACCGATGGAACTTTTATAGAAATACGCATTCATATAGTATTTATATGTATGTTACAGTTAAAGTGTTGAATTCCGTTATTTTATGAAAATATGGTTACTTCAATGGATATCTAGTTATTCTGTACAACTTTAGTTTGATTTCAATTTAAAATGTTTCGTAATATTTTATTTATTTTAAGCTGAATTGATTATAGTTACATTGTTTAATCTTACACGATAGGCTATTTTAGCATTTAGATTTGCATAATACTTCTTTTTTTCTGCAAACACACCAATTTCTATCACATTTGGAACAAGTTCACTTAAAATATCCCTGGCCAATATCCAGTAACTGCGCAGTTGCCGCAGATCTAAATGTATGATTTTTTTTTTTTTTTTTTTTTGGAACAAGTAAAACAACGATATTGTATCAACATAGTTTGTAAAATTTGACACATAAACGAAGTGAGCTTCGGGAATGTAAAAAATTACTAATTAAAATATAAACTATATGCATTTCCTACATGTTTTATTTATTTCATAAATTATCTAGTTATTTTATAAAGTAACTGATTCAACACTTTAGTTGTATCATTTATAACCATAGTACGACAATAACGAATTTAAATGCTAAATTTTTCGACGCGCGACGGTTATCGCCACTATATAAGTTTATCAAATGAATTATTCTTTTTAATATTAATATTCGAATTTCAAATTTTTAAAGTTAGGATATCGGTTTGATAGATATTCATCATTGTTGTTAATCGAATATAAATATGTTTATAAGTAATTATAATTGAATGTAATTCAATCGTTTTTGATCGAAGTATAAACTAAACATTAGAGTTTTTAACGTAATCGTGAAGAATATTTCTCGTTTTTATCATAGTGTCTAGGTAAATAAACTAGTCCTGATAATTTATTCTATGTTTTTTTCTAGAAATTTTACTGTTCCGGCGTGGGAATACAATCAAAATCGCAATCAGAAAATTAAACCACCAATTCTGTAACTCTATGTTTTATCAATAAAATGTGTTAGATGTCTGGGTTTTAGTTCGCGATCTGTATTTTTGAAGCATAACTTTTTATTTACCAACGATTGCTATATTTATAAAATAATAATTTACAATAACGCTGGATCAAACAATGAATCGCGAACAAATAAAGCGAAAGCCATTAAGCCATACAGGAGAGTACACAGGTTAAACATATTTTTATTGCATATTGTTATTGGATCTTACCTAGAACAAAGGCGACCAATTAGAGCTCTACTCGTACTGGAAAAACTGTGTTGATTTATATGATGATAATAACATCCTTCAATGCCTCCCACTTGTGTAACACTTTAAGACACTAACAATGTAGAGCTATGACGAAGACACAATGCGTTTAATCAACACTCATCAAATGTCTATCGTAACTTATAACAACCAATTGTCTGACATACTTGTCTTTGCGAAGGTAATAGCGAAGGCAAAGTAACGTATTCCTTGCAGTTCGCATCACCAAACAAAAGAGATAAGTAGAGTATACGATGTAATAGGTATACCTCGCATTAAGTTGAACAAGATATTGGTATGCAATATTTATTTATAACTAATTGTTATTCTTTTTTTTTCTATATTGCCAGTAAACTATGTGCTAATAGTGTGTTGTATATGATGTTGAACAAAACGTTGCATACTTTCAAAAATTGGGATGACTCTAATGCACAGAAATGAATAAAGTAGGATCGTTTCGATTAAGATTAAAATTATAAAATGTTTTCGCTCTCACTCTACAAATACTGTTTCTGTCAACAGTCAATCCAGTTAAAGAGAAGAAAGAATAAGAAAAGGAACAACATTCACTCGAAATATATATTTTATTAAGTAACTAAATACATTTGACGATTTAGCTCGTATAGACGTTCCGTTCGAAAACAGTTACGAATCAGTCGAATAGGAAAGGAGTTAATGGCGTAATTGTGACTTGGCAGGCAACGACCAACGTACGTCAAAACGGTTAGGAAATTATTAAAAAAAAAAAAAATTGATACACCTTGCCGAAAATTGTATTAAGTACCATGTACGATTGACTAGTGATAGTCGTTTTCTAATTATATATTTATCAGGCAATCATTGTACCCCAAAAACTAACCACAGTAATTAATATTCAGTCAAACATAATTCCAGTCGTTATTATACGCTACTCGTTTACGTGTTACGCGTGCAAACACATCACTATTATAGTACAACGTATTCATGTATTATCGAGTTAAATTTTTAATCAAACGAAAAAAAAAAATGAATGTCCTGCTATTCATTTACAATGCCGCGAAGTTGTTTTCACCAAAGGGTTTGACGTATGTATTGCGAACTACAAACACACACACACATACATATACTCAGCTAATTACACGGATATATACGTACACGCGTTATACAACCTAAATATGTAAATAATGTACACAAGTTGCGTATAGCAAATGCATACAAAACGTATTACGATTACGTTACGGAGTGCAGAACACATCTGTGGCGTACGTGGTAATAACGTTCGTAGTGTTTCGGAGATTTGTCTTATTGAAAATGTAAGCGTTTGCACGAGTACAAAAAAAGAACACGTTAAGCGGAAGGCTAACGTATGACGTGGAGAAGGGTGTTTGGTCAATGCCGTAACAATTTACCCGGGGTCCGATTAAAAATTGCGTATTAGAGCATTTCAAATCGTGGTTTTGACATTCATGGTTAGGGACTAATGTTAGAAATATCGATTTATCGCGCATACGTTTATTTCCATAGTAGGCAGCCGATGAGCATTAGGTGCACTAACATATTAATAAGTCATATATAATTTTAGCTCTCTTTCCGTTTAGGAGAAATCAAATTGGTCTAAATCAAAACGCGTCGATTTCGATTTTCAATAAGTGCAATCTGATTACCATGAACATTTAAGTGCTCGATTCCTTTTGTACTATTTCAGATTAGTTATTTGTCTATATAAAAATCATATTTCGCTGGGTTACCCGAATCGGCATTGAAGCTTAAGACTAACACGTAGAAAATACATCACTCATAAATCTACTACAAACGCGTTCAAAGAGAAACAATGTTGCTTTTAGTGATATGATAGAAATCCGGTTTCTCCGAAAGTCCAAAAAATCCAGATTTCGGAATTTAAATTTGGAATTTTATATTTTTGTAAGTAACTGACTGAGTTTAAATCGTCGAACCTAAACGTAGACAATTGTATACTTTTCCGATTTTAATGACCTGTAAATTCTCCCGGGTCTACTCCAGTACTACCTGACGGGAACTTGTTGTCCCCCCTGGGATTTATGAGAAAATTGACGGGCATTTGTATAGAATATACAATAATATATTTATTTATAGTTCAACGTTAGATCAGTCAATGTTCCAACATGAGTATAGAGAGCTTAAGGCTTCCAGCTGAAATCTCGATCGCATAATATTTTACCGATATATATCACGGAGATTATGTCACGTAATCGCTGAATTTATTATGTCCTTAGACGGCGGTGCGTTTTCCAACGAACATTTTCATAGAAACGCCGGTCGGTAACACGAGTGCTCGCGTGAACGAGTGTTTTATTCTCTATCAGAGACAGAGCGCAATGTGGTACGACGTCGACGTGTCCCGGAGGAAAAGGATTAAAAATAATGAAACACTGGAACCGGAACGCAATAACAACAATAACGGACCGGCCGAATAATGCGAGACGAGAAAATTTATCATGTCCAGTTTATCACCCCCGCTGGCTACGGATTTGTACCAATACGCGTGAACGACGGTTTTTCTTTCTTCGTTTCTTCTTCACATTATTATTATTATTATTATTATTATTATTGTTATAAACAATATTCATGCTCCAATGTATCGGCGATATTTTTCGCGCATTCGTCCTCGGGACATCACGCGGGTTCCCGTGACGTTTTACGCGCCGATGGTGAATTATTAATATCAATTAAATACATTTTCGAGTTCACCTCTTGCACGTGTGCTACACATTCGTATACGAATTCGGTGCACTGTAATTAATGTTCAAAATACGAACGGCGATGATGTAATGACAGTTGTGAATAATAATATAATATTCGGAGAAAACTGCCGTAAAATATTGCTTTCACTATGCATTTGCGTTAGTTTCGATGTGCTTATACATTTTCAGATTCCAATCGCGTTTTCTCGGTTCTCCTATACCAACCGATGACCCGCGATTGTATTGACTCCGATTCGTTCTGAGATTACAAACTCCTCTACTGATTAATTTTCATCTGCAAGCTTGTGTATGCACGCGTACGGAATAAGCGTACATCGCGCTTTATGTACGTGTTTCTTTTTCGTACGTTACGTTTAGATTAGGTTCGGATTCGTATTTGCGTTTCACATAGTATTTGAACGACATTTTATTTTGCGTATTATTTTATTCTGATTTCGTCACGTTGCCGGTGATATATGGTACATATATACGTATATAATGCGTGTTTCGAACACATTTCTAATTTTGAATCGTTTCCGAATGTTGCACGCGCTGACTAATAAGATATCATAACGAAAGCCACTTTCGACGAGTTATGTCTTTGGCTGTTCAACCTTTAACCCGTGTACCGCATTGTGCTGTTTAATGACACGTTATTTTAAACTCGTGTATTTGTGTACGTTAAGTGGCGATTGCATAACGATTTGTACACAGGGTGGCTGGAAAGTTTGAAACGAACGTCGTGTGCGCGTGATGCACTACAGGCCGTGTTCGGTGCGCGCACAAACCGTAACAGCAGCAGTAAGCAACGGTGATTTCGCGTGTGAAACGATTGTTAAGGAAAAACCACGGCGTTTTCGGCGACAGATGGCCCGAAGTATAGAAGTATCTCCTATACGCAGAGACCGACACGACTGGAAACCGCTCGCAAGGCGCATTTCGATAGAAGCGGACGCAGTTGGACGCACTAGTGGAAGTTACACGAAGTAAGTCTCGGACACGACGTAGCGACTGCCATTTTGTTGATTTTTGCTACCCGCGCCCCGACAAATGTCCGGCCGATTCCCGCTGGTGGATAGATCCGTTTCGGATCGTTACCGTCAACGGCGCGCGGCTTCACCGTACCGCCGGGGCACGTAGATATGTGTTCCGGGAGGGCGTACCCGGGCGCAACCGGCCGACCGGTCGGTCGTCGTGGCCCGTTCGCCGAGAGAGAGAGAGAATATACGTAATGATCAAAATAAAAACCTGTCCGTCCGACGATACAATAATAATTACACCTGCGCACGCCGCCGTGAAATCTCGACGAGTTGCGGTACATTAGCGGCTACTTATCTGTAGCGCGCGCCCGTTGCCGTTGCCGAACACGAAAGCGGCTGATTGATAGAGACGATTTTTCATCCGATCGTGGGCGGCAGCTGCGTCGATTTCGGGGTTACTGTTGATTGCTGCCCACTGTTGTTATTTACAACAACCGTACCGGATCCGAAACGCGTCCTGCGCGTCCAGGTGACCTCTGCCGGTCTCCAGTCCCTCCCGATCTCGTTTCGCCGTCCGCTTACAGCCCGTGCACGACGCGATGTTATTGTTTTCGCGAGTTCGGTTTGTGTTCGGCTTTCGCGCGCGCCTCCGTAACGTGTATGGATGCGGTACGCGTAAATAAATCGTCCGGTACGATCGCGTTATCACAATACGTACGTGCGGACAAGTTTCGCTGTTCGACCCTGGTACGGTCTGCCGGTGCGCGGACGTAGTGGCACGTAAGGATGCGCGTCGATACCGTGAAGATCGGACGGTAATTCGACACCGCCGCCAGGAGTTTGTGTCCGAGCTCGCGCGGACGAAACAATAATTGCGATTATTACCATCGGCATTATAATGACGAAATGTGCACGTACGATTTATTATTTATTTATTTAACAGCAACGATAATAATAATAATAATAATAATAATAATAATAATAATAATACTGGTAATGACGTATCGATTCGAAAACGTGGAAACCGTGTCGAAGGATTGTTTTCTTGTTTTCGCCATAGGATTCCGACGAGATCACCGTACTGTGTGCGAAAATAACAGCAATAATAACGATGTGGGGCAGTAGTATTGCCTACGTTTGTGTTCCTCGACCGTTCAGAGTTTTCGCGATTCGTGGCAACGGTACGACAATGCCACAACAACGGGTTGACCTCGGTAGACTTTGTACTCGAACACAACAATACATAAATTATATTAGGTTTTTAGATTTAAATACACTGCTGTCATTTTTCTTGCGCACCATGGAATTGTGTTCGTCATCAATAATTTGATTTCCATACAATTAAAACAAAAAAAAATTAATAAATATTTACAGACGTTTTACAACTATCGTTATATGCCAAGTGTTAAGAACGCGGAACGGCCGTCAATGCTTACAGCTGGAAAAAAATTTATCTTTGACGAAGAACAGCGTTTTATTAAACGCTTACAGATGCACTGATAACGACACGGTATCAGTATTTGCTGTCAAACGAGTCATTTCGTAGGTAGGAATCACTTTGCTACCTGTATTATTGTTGTCATTATAACAACTGTCTCTGTCAGTCTGACTCAACTGAGTCTGTTTTGCATATTGCTGTCGGTATAACGTAATATTACCATGAGAACAAATAAAAAATCCGTCTTGGAGTGCTGAGTTGTTAAGCCAATAACGTATTATTCTCTCGTCTTTGTTAACAATTAAATGCATAAAAAAATGTATATAGTCTGGGGTTAAGTCGTTATAGACATCAGATAAGCTTTATCGATTGTACAACACATCAATGTATTCAAAAAGAAAAAAAGAAAATAAACGTATTCTAAAGGTTTTCTAAGGCGTCCAAAGCCCATCGCTCATTTCTAACCATGAAGATCCTACAATGACTGTTCTGTAGAATGTTAATGATAATATTTGGCTTAAATATATTTCCATACATCACTTTTGCACTTGATGTATTTGAAATTTATTTCAACATTAATAAGTAGAAAAAATGTTGTAGTTGTGTTGAAGGTTATGATAAATTGGCTAAGATAGCATGCATGTAAAATAAATTGTGATTCAGTTTTTGAAACCGTAATTCAAATATTTTATCTTAAAATTATTATCTCGTTGAGCAAAACGCTTTTAATTGGACAATATCGATATCCGGTATGGGATATTGGACTTCGAGATTCGAAGACAACATTTTGCACATCGGGTCAGAGCAGCTCGACTCGTATGAGACATGTTCTCACATGTATCTGATAGAAGCTTACGAGTAAAAGCGATTTTATTTATGCATATTCTGTACGCGTATCATGACACCGTATATGTAGTCGTGATGTTTATAAACAAACGGTAATTCGAGTATAGTGCACAAAAACACCCTAGCTCGTGCGTGCGCAGTATGCACGGGTAGATTTGGAATGATTCGAAACAAGTTCCCGATCGTTTTGTACACTTGGAATAAAAATAAAAATAGCACAAACGATTAGCAAAAACGTGCCACATGAACAGTATTTGAATAATAATTATATGGACACATCGAGTCGATTGTCACAGTATAGCGAATCGTGTGTCCCGCGAGAATGTTGACGGGATCCACGAACAGCAAAAATGATTACAATAAGTTTTCGTGAAAGTCATCCCTTGTTGCGTGCAAATTTAACGTAGTAATCGGAGCGCGTCGAAGTCGAAATTTTAAGATCCTTTTCCTCGTTACGATTGCGAAATAGCGATAGGCTTAAAGGACATTCGGTGGTTGCGGTTATGGTATTTGATCGCTGCAGAATATACCATGAATACGCCTTGCGGTAAGTATTCTTGAAACGAGCAAGTGCAACGGTTAACGTATATTTTCCATCCGTCCGAGACCCGATTGCAAGTGAGTTCTGCGCTTGGGGGGCAGATACATTATCGAGAAAACCAATACGGTTCCGTTTAACAAACTCTAACCACAAAACTCATACCATACATCATACTCGTGCCGTCGAGTATCGTCTGGCGAATACGAAAGTCGACTAAAAACTTTTTTCAGTTGAATATTTTATTAGTATTACGTTAAACGCGATTAAACGATATCCGTTCGTTTTATATAGACGCGAGTGCAACAGCAGCAGAACGTAAGTCAACACACGTCTGTCTCCTGACGACATCGGTTTCGGAACGTACTCAAAAATCAATATCGATAATAATACGGGTTGCGCAACGTCGCGCGTACGAAATACTTTTGACCGAAACGCATGGAATTTGTTTCACGTCCGACTAGCGCGTGCTCCGTACAAAAGACGACATAATATGATTATTCTATTAAAACGTGTTGTCTCGTCGTTGTACAAGCAGAACAAAATCGAAATACCGTTTAATTATTTCCGTCGGTCTCGGTAAAGCCGTGACGTGTGTTTTGTAATAATATTGCGTTTGGACGTATTATAATAACACGACTACGTAGAACCCATTCGTCTCGGCAAATTAATATAAGATTTCCACGGACAAACCCGTAATCATGTTATTGTTTTCTCGTCTTTGATTGCGTTCCCTACGAATCGAAAACGAACAATGTTCATAAACGCCCTCCCCCCCGCCCAACATTTTTTCTGACGGTTTTTTTTTTTTTTTTGTCTTCTCAGTTTTACGTTAAATGCGTACGTTTGATACGTTGCATGCGGTCTATCACATTTGAAACGCGTGAAATCGCCTAACAACGATAGGTATCACGCGAGTAATTACTGACTCGTGTTTACCACGCGATTACTAGTTTTGGGTGTTTACGAGCGCGAAGATGATGATGGTAATATACAACGACCGAACGGCTCACTGCTTCAGTCTGCGCATTCGGGCCACGAGCGCAGTCCGATAACGACGCGTTACATTATTGTTGTTAGTAACACTATCAATACTCATGACTAGAGTACGGATTTGAAGGCATTTGCCTTCTTTTTCTATTGCTCTAAAACGAAGCTATATCAACAACAAATTCGATTTATACTACTATATGACTATGCACGAGATTTTATTTTGCTTTTTTTGCGTTTTTTTTTGTATATTTATGCTTTTATGGTCATTTTCGGCATTTTTGGTACATTTTTTCAAAATCTGTTCTAAATAAACGTATTTAAAATGTTAATTTTTATATTAAATAATGTGTTTTCCAATATCGTATATTGTATACAGCTGGCTCAACCGATTTTATCTCGTTATGTTTGATTTATGAATACGTTTATCGATGCAATTTAGATATATGTATATATATATATATGCAATTTATAGTATATTGTACATAGTAGATTATTTTATCTTGAAACCGATGATATAGGTAAAAAAAATCATTTTAAAACTATTATTTAATTTATTTTTTATAAATTATCTTAAATAGAATAAATTGAATTTACAGATCAATAATTGTGAAAAAAGGAAAACTCGGAGAAGCAGGCTTGTTAATAAGTTTATTATGATACCTTTTTTTTAAATAATAATTTTTATGAATTAATAATTTTAATACTTTTTTTGTGATACATTTTTTTAAACAACCTATATTTAATGCTTTTTTAAAGGATTTAGACAGCTTTATTGCTTTTTTTAATTTTTTATTGCTTTAAAATCCGTACTCTACTCATGACTTGTAGCTCTAAAAAAACGTCATGATAAGTATACAATGTATACTATACATGTTTCGGGTACCCGGCAATCACCCGATGGCCGAGTACTCGATGTCATAACGAAGACCCTCTAACGAGTACTCGGCCTTTCTCCGGTACCCTGCGTTCCATTGATGTTTTATTCGACCCTTACCGGGTACTTGGTGTAATATTGACATTTTTACTCGGCTTATACTCAGTACTCGGATTATAATAAATGTTCAAATCGAAACATTTTTAATGATGAACACATGAAAACATTTATATAAAAGCTTAAAAGATATAAAGTGATAAAACGTGCGAAAAAAAGTTACGTGGAAAGTGATAAAACAGTAGATTATGAGTACCTATTGTCAATAAATAATTTAAATATATATATATATATATATATATACATAAATATCTTAGTTTTAAAGAAAATATATTATAAAAAATGTTTGGATGGTTAAAGGACATTTTTAACGGAGGATACGAAAAAATTATGATTTAGAAGCATTCATCCAAAAACCGAATATGGTTGAAACAAAAAATTGAAAAACAAAAAACAAAAGGAACAAAAGATTAAAGTGGTTTAAAATACCAATATACTAAAATATACTTATATACATAGTACTAGAGGAAGATCATACTGAGGAAGGATCGCTTGGAAGACCGCGTTTTAGATGGGAGGATGTGGTAAAAAAGGATGTAGAGACCAAAAGTAACGAATATACGAAGTAAGGAAAACTGGAGGCAAAGCTATACGTCGGGATCATTCTAGGGATCAATAAATCAAAGAAAAAGAAGAATAAATGTATCAGTAAATTAACTAGCGTCTCTCAGAAGATGTTTTACATTTGAACAATTACTATTTCGATGAAAAAAAAATAATTTGGTTGAGAAAATCGCACGATAATCTTGCATTCTAATGATGATTATATTTTTTTATTTGTACCATTTTAATTTATATGTACCTGAATCGGTAGTTATTGAGATCATCATAATGAACGAAACAAAATATTTTTATTTTAATGGTCTATAAGTGAATAATGGATGCATCCAGTCTGGAACCCGAAACTGTTTCGACCTTTAAAAATTTGATTTTCAAAAAATACTTTATTACCGTGCCTATGTATATTGTATGTTCTCCAACATTTCACGTAAATAAATTATATATTCGGCTTCGAAAACACAGCATAAGCGTGAATAAACGCTGTGATACACGAAAATAGTAAAATGGGCATAGTGAAATAAGCAACGAAATCATGTGCATGAAGTTGGCCCACACTTTTTAATGGATTAACTCGAAACTTATACCAATAATTTACGAGATACTTGCGAGAATTTGAGAGTCTATTTTCATCATTTTTAAGTAAGCCGTTTGCCAATTATAATCAAAAACTATAAGGGTGTGCTTAACTTCACGTAGTCCCTCCAACTTGCCCAAGGTTTTCAAAATCCATACAAAATTATGCTTTTATATTTGCGATAATTTGCGAGTCCATTTTCAAAATTCACGAGTTTACCCACAAAGTCTATTTTCCTATTGCGAAGTTAGCCCACCCTACTCACCCTAGAATTTAAAAATTTATACCAAACGATACGTCTTTATTTGCGAGAATTTGCGAATCCATTTTAAAAATTTGAAAATTCACTCCTACCTGCAAACCTCATTTAATGAAATATAACCAAAATTGTAATATAATATCTTATATACAAGTATCTTATTTTTTCGTCACATTTATCACATGATATATGTTCTGTGGTACTTGGTTCATCATTAAAATAGCATTGTAAAATTTTGGTTGTAATACATTCTGCGTTTAAAATAAATACTATTGAAATTCGAATGCGACTTGGAAAGACTACGTGAGTTGGCCTCGCCATCAATATTTCGCAAACGGCCAAACGGGCAAACGAATATTTCAATTCAATAGCGTGTATAGAGGGCAAATGTCCTTCAAGATTGAAAAATGGGATTAGCGGATAAGGGATGAACTCGCAAATTTTGAAAATGGACTCGTAAATGCTCGCAAATAAAGACGCATCATTTGATATACATTTTGAAATCCTAGGGCAACTTTGAGGGGCTACGGGGAGTTGGCCCGTTCTTCAGTTTTTTGTTTATAATTCGTAAACAGCTTGTAAATTATGAAAATAGACTTTTAAATTCTCGCAAATAACTCGCAAAATATTTGTAAAGGTTTCGAATTAATCCGTTAAAAAGAGTTGACCAACTTCACGTACGTGACGAAATCGTTATCCGAAACGATTTTACGACAAACTTAGAAAAACGTCTCGAAACCGAGTACGCAAACGCCACAAGTACCAAATCTTCGTTACAATTATTATTTCTGCCGCTGCTGTTGTTACGAAAACGATTACAACGATTTATTACGAGCTAATGGATGACGCGTCGCACGGTTCAATAGTTACCGAAGTGTATGCGCGAGAATACGCATCGGGTACGGGTACCGTTTTTTTTTTTTTTCTTGTCGGCTACAACGGCCCCGTTGCCAAACGTCGTATGACGAGGAAAAATTAATCGAAAGGGAAAACGTACAGGAACGCGACCGGGTTGAATTGGACGTTGCGCAAGACGATTTCCACCACGACGACTTTGGCACAAAAACGTTGTGCAGAACGGTATTACTGTTGTTATCGTTATTGTCATCATCATTATCTCGTCTTGGCGTGAAACAATGCATTTCGATTTAAACGGTCTCGTTTATCGCAAGCGTAGGCGAGTGGTGGGCCTAATGCCGGTCCGCGGTAGGTTTTTTTTTCTTTCCTTTCTACACGAGCCTAACCAACACGCGACCGAATCGTAGAGCCGTTTCTCGTTCGAAACGACGACGCACGTGTGTCGTACACGTCTGCGTGAGCGCGCTGTCGAAATCGTCTAATCGGGTTGATCACGCGAAATAATCGTTTTTTTTCGACGTAAGACGATTATCATTCCAGGTGGGACCACAGCGACGTGATTCCTCCGCTTGGGAGTCGCACCTCCCTGCCGTGGGACGGGTGAACGTTCGTAAGCGGATTCCTATTTGGAACATTGACGGACCGTCAAAAATAGGTTAGGGATCATTAATTACTTTTTATTTGACTATGGTATGCTACCGTACCGATCGTTTTCCAATCATCATCGTACCAAAAGTGCCAAAAGTATTGTACGTTATTTTTTTTTTTTTATAAAATAAAACGTACAGCAGTATTTTTAGTGTCCGATGGTACCAGTTGATCGAATGATTTCTTTATACGTGTTCAGATTTAACTCGGCAAAAAAAAATAAACAAAGTAAAAACCATATTATCATTTTCGAACCGTTTTTAAACGGTCTACGAATTTTCAGCGAACGCATGTGAAACGAGTTTTCATTTTTAAAAAGACAACCAAACCAAGCACATTTTCGTGAAATTCAAACTACAACGCACCAAACGATTTCGGCCGATGATTCCTATGGTAATATTTTTGAAACGCTCAATATTGCAACGGTCTTACGCGTAAATGCGTTCCGATCGAAACAATTTGTTTGGATGCCGAAAGATGGAGTCCTGATGAACATGTTCGATAAACCGTATTTTTTTTATTTTTTTTTTTTTTTTTTTATTCTCTCGTGTTACACCTCAACAGCGTTCCTGCGGACACGAGTATCGTTATCGCTTCTATTGTTCGACCCCACTGCGGTGATTTCAACAGTCGTATACCAGGTCCCCGTGTTTGAAACCCGTGGAAATTATTGGTTTTCACGTGGCGCGAAACTGGGACGCGAATCGACCTGTATTCAACACTCGCGTAACCATAGCACAACAGTATTCGCCGTCCGTGTGCACTACTAACGACCGGAGACGTTTTCCCCTACCCCTCCATTCCCTCTTCCGCGCGCCCCCAGGACTCGCTGAACACTGTCGGCCGCTCGTCGTCACGCTACGGGACAAGGGAGGCGAGCAGAGGAAATCGGATTTATTTTTCCATATCTCTTCGTCTCTCTCTCTCTCTCTCTCTCTCTCTATCCATCTTTCTCTCGCTCATTTCGTTTTCTTCGGGTTAACGACCGAGTGCGTGTCTGCTGACTTCGATTCGCATCGGACACATTGCGTAACGATAATACGATCATAACACGTCGCTATGCGTTTGCCTACATAATGATATAACGCGGGCATGTACATGTGCGTACGCGAGGTGACGACGAATTCGATTTGGTGGTTAGAAGGCTCCGGCGACCTTGTCGGACGTTTGGATACGGCCAGAAACTATCTATAATATCACTATTGCTATTATTATTTCTATTATTATTAGTACCGTTGGTATTATGTATATATCATGTCTATAACGATAGGGACTACCGCAGCTGTGATGACAAAATATTAGCGAATATTTGTTAACATTCACGGTATCAATATACAAACATACTGAACGACTAATGTCTAACGGAAAATTATTCATCACTGATCAATCACCGGTCAATTGGCGACTACTGGTTGACATTATCTCCGTTTACGTATAAATCAGTTTAAGGGGATCGCATCACACGTATTTTTCGTACGTTTTAGACCAATGAGCGGTGGTAAATTACACATGCTTCCAAATCGCTAACATATATTTTTCCCGAGTAACCGAACGTATTAAAAAGATTTATCGACACGTTGCAATGTGCATTGTCGACACGTTACGATTTTAAAAAATCACTTCTTTTTTACGAACGCTTAAATGCCGCACAAATATCTTTACTTCCAAATGGGAATTGTCCGAAGCCGGAGAAATTATTAGCGACATGCAATCTTTTCCACATTGAATATAATTCGTTTCGATTGATTTCACTGTTTATATTGTAAATTGTGCGTCCTTTGCAATATTTATACGTTGTAATTTAGGTATGAACTACGTTCCAGACTGTGCGCTTAATATTACCAATCAATTCGTTAATTATACACTCCAATTATCATACATTTGAATGGATCAAAATTCAAATGTGTTAATTTACCAACCGATTAACAATAATAATACATTTATAAGTAAAACGTCTCGAAACCAAGTTGTTGAATTGTTCTTTTTATGAAATATTTCGCGGTACAAAATTAAGTGTCAGTCGGTGTTGTTTGATCAAATTCATAGTATACAACTATTGATCGGTGCACCAAATACCAATAGTTATTTCGTATGTGGCCACCGCCACAGTATTCAACGATGCTTTTGTTGGTATTATTTTGCATAACTTTATTCTGCAACTTAAGGCGGACCCGTGCGTTTTCGGATTACACGTACCGCGCACGTAAGCGGAGAAATAAAAATAACGGAAAAACCAAACCGTGTCCGCGTGGTCCGCGCACAATATGAAACGCGTGCTGCATAAATGCGCGCACGACACTCCTCGATCCGTCGGTGGCGGCGAAGAAATAATTATTATTATTGTAATATTATAATTTATAATGACAATAATACTTGTACACCAGCCGCCGCAGACCGCTGAAACGCGTTTGTCCGACGATCCTTATCCATCCTGGTGAAGTTGTACCATATATTTCACTCAAACAGTCTAGTTTAGCGGCATCGGACTAGTGTTCACGTGCATAGTGTAATTATGTATAAGTGTAAGTAATTTCGTTGAGGATACGACAGGTTCAAAAGAGAACGAATTCTGATTTTATATGGTATAATGTTTTCATGTTTTAAGGAATTGTACAAATGTACAGAGCCTGCAATTACACTTGTCGATACTTGATCAAGACAAAACGTGACATGAGTTCACTGTAAACATATGGTTTCTGGTTCTAAACTTTTAGATACACCGAAATTTCGCTCCTCGAGAACTATGAACTTTTATGAGTAAAAAAATTTCAAAACCATGTTTGATGATACTTATTATCTCTCTCTTTTTGATTAACTTACATCATACCTGCGTTATACAACAATACAATATGTACAATGATCTTGTATTGGGCAAACTATTAAAATAAGTTCAACAACACTATTTCAGGTCATATAGTTTCATATTGAGTCATTGAGTTTATTATAAAAAAAAAAAAAAGTAAAAACTATCTTTTTATAATTTTAACTGACTTTAATCCACAAAAATTACATTTTCCAATGTGCACCTGAACCTAATTAGAAGTTTAATTTATTTGTGGAAAAATTAAAAGGATTTAAATTGGTCGGAACAGTACTTAGAAGTATTACAAATATATATGGTAGTCAATTCTTTTATAAAATTCATTTTATTAACACTTATATTGAAAATATGAACCAAAAATAAAACCGTCGAAAAAAAGTGAAACTAAATATTCTTTAATATTCTCTACCCATACAAATTTAATAAAACAATGAATCTGAAAAATCATTTCATTATATTTGTAGACGTTGATATTTGAAGATATCGATTGTAAAAAAAAAATTCAATCGTCGAATTAAATTTATTATCATTGCAGATGTAATCTGTTTTACATTCCCGTGTTACTCGTATTTTCAGTTTTTTTTACATAGGATCTAAATTATTTATGGCTCTACTTTTCAGATTGGTTTAATTATTAATTACAATTTGAAACATTCGAAAAATTTAAAGGGAATATAATAAACACATTTATTATCTATTCACCGAAATCTACACTACTATATAATATTCATAACAAATACTATTCTGCCTGTATATAACAAATGATTAATGTTTCTTTTAAAAAAATTTAATTTAAATTACCTTAAAAACATTAATATCATAAACTCTTATAATACTAAAATTGTATACATAATACAAAAAAAAAAAAATAAAGAATACATCATCAATCAATTTTAATTTTGCAGTTATATGTAACATTTAAATTTTAGATTAGTTAATATTAATAAAATAATTTTTGGTGATTAATAACATAGTGGTCGTCTTTATTATTTACATTACTCCATTAAAATAAATATCATTAAATGCTTATCATATCTCAAAATAAGCTTTGATAAGTTATAAGAAAAAAATTGAAAATTTGTGTTAGACGGTTTTAAACGGTTTATTTTTATGAGTAATCCGAGTAATTACGATTCAACCTGAACATAAAGAAATATGCACAAACACGATAAATACGTATAGTAGGAATACGATATCGGTATAAAATTATACTATGTGTATAGGCGTACGTTCTTCTTACTGTTAAATAATTCCATCATATTACTGTACTTTGGGCCACAACCCGTTCTACATGAAATAAAATAAGATGAAAGTTTCTAATAAAATAAATGTTACGCACGCGAAAACATTTACTATCAAAATATTCAAAACTACGAGAACCAAATTCGAATTTCCCACACAGACATGCATATGCTTCTTACTTTCCATTATTATTCTCTCCTTAGTCTCTACAAGTGTATGCAAATCATGTCTTAAATCCGCCTCGTTAATTGTTCATTATTAGCTGACATCAGTTGCGATCTAACAATGTATTTATTGATTGCGAACTGTATTATTCATATAGATGGCTGTCCCGTGGGAAACGTAAAAATGACTAATTTTATGTAAATGGATTATAATCATTATCGGTGTAAGGATAACACTGTTGGTACTACTAGCTACCGTGAGAGAATTTTTGATGCGCTCGCAGGAATTAACATATTGATATCACTACGCATCAAATGTACCTACTAATGAATCCGTGTGTACATTGTGATAAATTAATGAAATGTCTAATTTACGACCTCATGTTTATTTATAAAATTAGTATATCAAAAAAAAAAAAAAATCCTGTTAGCAACACTTGCACACGTTGGAGTTTATAACAAGTAATTAAACGTAAAATATATGTGACACCAATTTAGTACTTATCACATAATATAATGGGTTCGATACATAATTTTAAGTACGTGAGGTATTGTCATTTGTTCTGTGATGTTTCGATTGAAAAACATTTTTCTTTGTGATTTTTCTTTTTGACAAATGGTTTCTCTTCTAAAAATTTAGTTTATGCCCTGACTCTCCGGGTTACACAAGTGCAATTTGTAAAGAAGGTCTGAAAGTAATTCCAAAACAACAAGATTATGTGCTATGACTTCAACGATGGCATAGTTCCACTAGACATATAATTTATGTAGTAAATCAGTTTCGAATAATTTTGTTTTTGTGCGCACGAGGGAGTGCATTGATGTACTCTATTGGTTTTTTGAATACTCATGAAATAATTTATTTGGAGAATATTTTAAATGAATAATTGAACGCATTTTGAAAACTTTTTAAATTACGAGGAACTAGTCGCGAATGGATAAATAATAAAAAAAAAAAAAAAAAAACGAAATTTGAAAAATCTATTAAACTGTAAAAACTCCTTTGAAATCTTACTACGATTATATTTCAATATAAATTGAGTTTAACCAAATGGTTCCGATACAGAATTTGCGCATTGTTTTTAATTTAATTCGTGTGATTTATTGAAACCGTCGTCAAAATTGAAATATTTTTCATTAACATTTGATTAGCCGAGTGCTTGTAGTGTTGTTCTTTGAAATCTCGATACCTCCGATAAACATCCGATCGTTTAAGTGAATACAAACGCGTACACGTCTCTTCGAACACAACCGATACAGTGCTTTGTACCGGACCGGTTACGCGCAGAGTTAAAAATAAAAATACAGTTCGCACGCCACGTGTATATAGTTCATAGCGTGGTATGGTAAGCTTATACCGCGACAGCCATTGCGCTTTTGGTTTCACCTTCGGTTTCGTTTCACTATAAATCGTCATTATACATACAGAACGTCCGCGTGCATACATTATTGTTCGCGCGCACAATAATAACACGTTTAATACTGTATCACAATTACATCGCAGTACATCACAAACCGTACGTGCGATTTGTTTATATTCGTGTTTGATTAACATAATAATAATAATATAATACGCGTACAGTCAGTGCCTGTGCACTTGTGTGCAGCAGTCGAGATACAGACGCTCGTAAATTGAAATTTCACATAGTCGCACGTTACACTATACACGTGTAGGTACACTGCATAAGCGCAAATATAATAATAATAATAATAATAATAATAATAATAATAATAATGATAATAATATTATAATATTGTAATGTAAAGAACGTTTGCGACATACAAGCGTGTGCATTGTGTACGCCAACCTGTAGTTGGAATCTCGAGATGTGTTGACGCGCATATTATTATTTATAATCGCCGTTTCGCGTATTCACGTAATGTACGGTTTTGTTTGTTGCATTTCAGGTGTTCTTTCTGTACGTTAAGACACAGTTTTAAACGGTTACACGCGAAGCAATCGAAACACATGGTAGGAAGAACGGTTCTGGAGATCCGCGTGTGGAGAACTTCGCAAGAATCGACGCGACAACATCCAAGTTCTTATTTCCCATGGTTGTTCGTAAATCATCTAGGAATAAATTTAATTTTAAACAAATGAATTAACTGGTAATGCGTTGTTGAGAAGTTATTAAAAATATAATTCGTTATATGTTATTTAAATTATATGCATTTAAATAAACATGATTGGTTGAGGTTTTGAAAACGAAATTTACCGAAGTTTTGCAAATTCGTATAGATTTTAAGTTTTTGTATGGTATCCTTAGGACGGCTCTTGGTATTTATCGTTCATAATATACTTATTTGAACTATTTGAAATGATTGCTTAGACATGTCGTCTACAAAGACAAGTGATCGAAGCGCGATCTAAGTAGATCGGTAGATTGTCATTTTCGTAGAACCTGTTTTGAACATAATCTTTATAAGTACCTGTGAGTTTATAAGATTATAATAATAAAAATAAAAAAAAACTGCAATATACTGCCCATTCACTTTGTCATAATAATAATATATAGAAAGCCGCAATATTCAAATGAAGACATTCCGTTAATCCTTTTGGTTGAGATCACGGTTTTTTTTTTCGAAGACATGTACGAAATCTATGGTTTATTTTTTTTCTCTTTTTTTTTTTTTTCCGTAAACAAAGCCATTACACTACCTACCCGACAACCTGCGGCGTACGGTTTGCACTTACCGCGTCGCCTGTAACACGGTTCTCCATCTCAATACCTATACGCTCGTTTTGACACCGTAATATTTTTTTTATTTATCTCTCCCCCCCCCCCCCTCGGTTGATCAAGTCAAACATTCGGATAACGAACACAAAAGAGGGGGGCATGTAGCTTTGCGCATACTCGCAATGCGTCTTAAACATTTGAGCACCACTCCCACGGAACGGCGGCAAGCTTTCGGATGGGCAAGCTTTCGTAATACGTTTAACCGGTACCAGTCGCAGCGGAAATGTGATTATCGATGGCTAAATTTAAATACTAATGTCCTGTAACAAACACATTTGCCGAAAATATAGATAGAGTATGTAGTTTCAAGGACGACTTTTTATACAATGCATATTGAACGTGTGATTAATATTCGTTCGTATCAAATAATCTATTATTTATGTACAAAAGCGTATGCGATTTATGTACGATGAATATTTTTTTCCGATTGAAAAAAAAACTTAAAATTAAATTCCCATCAATATTATCAAATCAGCAATCGTGAGATTATCATTTTGTTTTTTATAAAATAAATGATTTAACCAATGATTTAGATCGTCACATAAGACATATACCGCAAATAATATATATTATTATACAGTCAATCGCATTTTTTTTTTTTTAATTATATACCGTTCTGATTTATTTCGATGAAGAGATTTATACATCTATGTTCACTATGGTTGTTTAGAATAAAACATTCCCATTTATTTATGAATCAAATGTTTTTTTTTAATTTAATTTCTGTCCCGTCGAATCATAGAAATATTATAATACCGAAGCATTTAATGAGCGTCTAAATCTTATCGAATGCGTTTGAATCGCGAAATAAACATGAACATTACTATTGTCCTCTTGTATTTACAATCACTACACATAACGTACGCAGCGTAGGTGACTACTTGACCTAAACTTTGAAATTATTATGATTCCGTCCGTCGAGCTCGACATTTTACGTGCGAATAAAAGTTGAAATATAGGTCATGGCACGCGTTATTGTTAGAAAGGACTCGACAAAAGCTTTCCCGTCGCAATGACAGTGTTCGTTTCGAAGGCATTCCATGAATTTCAATGCCTTATAATAATCAACATTATTTATAAAACTAAAACATCATATTAATTATACTTCCGTATTATCTAACCGTGTTGTTATAGTTAACATATTTGTGGCCGGGAGAACGTTATGAACCGAGAACTAGTTCAAATGATCACATTTTCCTTCGTTTTATCGTTTACAAACAACCTTTATATTACTGTTTCATGTATAAATAATAGTATAAATATAATATATAAATAATAATATAGCACTGTACAGGCTGATGACCACAGTTGTCAAAATAAAAAGAAATACTGTTTCGTCCAAAACACTCAACTGAAAAACTGACGATGTTCACTAACAGTGACCAGCTTATAAGGTTGAAAAAAAAATGTATAACAAGTACCTACAATGTAATCATGTACTACCTAACTGTTGTTTTTTAGTAAACTATTTTTTCACTCCATTTAAAACAAAGTATAACCGACAAGAAAATACTTCAACTAGCTTTGGTTGTAATTATTAATATAAAATATTATTAGGTTTTATAAATATTTTTTTTTACCTTGTTTGTTTTTATTCTTCGACAGTTCAACACTTCACCGATAATGCTACACATGTCAACGATGTATATAATACTTCAGGATTGAAAAAGAATATGATTCGTAATGTCTTATTCTAGGCTTCCATTTACGTGAAATAAAATATGTGACAATTAATTTAAAAAAGTATTTTGTATAAAATCTAAGCTAACTATAAAATATCTGATAAGATGATAATTATTATTGAATTACCTACCACAAATTTGTTATATTTTTAGATTTGACATTAGTGACTACAGACAGATCATAAAACTCATATTTACTTTATACTGTTTAACCGAGTGTGTTTTTTTAGTCATTTATTATTTGAAAACTTACTGCTTTATGTACGTATTCTTAAAACCATGCTGATAGGGGTTCGGTTAAATTATATATTATGTTGATAAATTGTACAACTCCTCGGCGATAAGATGTAATTCTCGTACGTACAGACATATTATTATTATTATTATTTTTTTTTTTTTACAAACTCGTTTTATCGAACTAAAGTTAATCCTTCATTACAATAAATTTCCTGCATAATATGTCTTATAAAGCGATTTTCAAACCATATACGTGGTTACTAGCCCTTGTAAACGACGAGTAGTTGAAATAATATTCGAAGCGAGTGAGGTGCTTATCTTTATTGTAATTTTGTTTCTTCTTGGATGTATCCCGGCCGTGCATTTGCCGACTGTTAAACGCAATCGGTGTGCAATGATAGCGCCCAAAGTCAAAAATGGTTATAAAAATAAATTAAAAACTTGTATATTTGAACTTTTATTTAGACGCGAAACCGTTAACACTACACCAGTCTAAATCGTACCAGAATACTTTTGTAATATACCGTGGAACACTTCTTGTAATAGAATTATTTGTTCGAGACTCATGATGGTAAATAATTGTTCGCGGAATTCGTTAAAACGGTCGGTTGAAATGACGTGAAAACTACGAACGAACTGGGATTTGATTGCGTGGTTATGGTTCACGATCCAGTACAATCTGCGTACATTGATCTACGAACGTACGCACTAGTCAAAAGCATGTTAACGTATCGTTCCTTCGAGGGCTAGTGGCACGAATACCACTTACGCGTGCGCGCGGGTAGAAGTTTCGTCGAAGCGATCCGTTTTTGTGTTGCCCCTCGCGCACACGTTCACGTAATCGACGCCCGTTAGGTAAACGCTGTTCGCGTTCGCGCGGTCTTATCCTTTACGACGCGTCTTATCCTTTACCCGCGGTCGCCACGTTACCATCCGAAAAACATTACCTCGCACGGCTCACGGCCACTCGGAATACGCACACGCGCACACGAATGGTATAAACGGTATCGCGTGGAAAACTAAAATTAATAGTTCTTGAAAAACCGACCGCGTCGCACGTCCTTCTCCGCGAGCCCGTTCGCGTCCTGACGAGAACGGTTCGTTCCGTCCATCCCGCCCATGCTGGGCTACGGACCGCCGCCGTAATTTTAGACTACCGCGGACCGTGTCAAAGTTCAAGCACCTGTTTCACCGCGTAACGAATGGCCATTACGACGCGCACGGTTTCTTTTTATCGCCGACAACTGCGCGCGCGCGAGCAACCCGACCCGGTAACGACAGCACGTCGTTGGCAATCTCGCACCTCGGGTGATCCGTTGCCCCGTCGTCTTTCGAAACCGAAGACGCGGAGCGGTTAAACATCACAAACGAGCCTGCCCCGTCCGCCGCGCAGCGTTAACACTACACGGTTACTAATCGCCGTCCGGGGATAATAATAGGGTTCGACGGACGACAATGCGTCGGTGCACTCGTTTTCGGGCGACGGCCGTACGCCAAGTCGTTGATATCATCGTGATTATCGTTGGTCGTCGCGCGCAGCATACTGCGTTATCGGATTACGCGAGCGACTTTAACGCGGGCGCGTCCAGAGAACCCGCCGTCTTACGCCGCGTGCCGTTCCCGTAAACGTATGTAGATTATGCGCGCGCGCCGCTGCTCGGCACGCCAAACGCGAATCGGACGCATCGTTAGCGCGGTGAAACCGAACGCTGACGGATTTCACGCGGAACGTGTAAAACAAATGAACGCATGGATTCAATCAGACCGCTATGATCGACGGAACGACATTTTACGTCAACCGTTTTGTACGAAACATTCTCGAACCGATATCGTTCGCGTCGATTCGACCGCTGCTCGTGCGTACAATTAATTAAATCGACTATTTATTTCCGAACCACAGTCCGTACTCGATTTTAAGTGTAAAAATTCAATGCGCTCATCGTTTATATCAAGCCAAACGTCTTGGTCTTCGGTTTCTAAACGCGGATGTGTTTTTAAACGGCCACGCAACAATGTCTCCTCGCAGTGTTGCGAAAAAGAGTAATTCATTCCTAAAAAAAAAAACGTAACGATTTAAAATATTTTCGCACAAACTATTGTTTCCAAGTTAAAATATTTTTTCGATAAGTTTCACTGGCTTTTTGTTACGTACAGTTTTTACCGATCAATCGATAACATCATTTGTTATAATATTTACGTCAATATTTGTCTGTAACGGTACTCCGAACGTTTTAGCGGTGTAATCGTTTTTCCTCATGTTATTTTTTTTTTTTATTTAAACTACTATACACATAAGATATTTGCATTTGTTTTCCAGGTGTTTATATACACGTATTTACAACTGTGCACTAACGAAAAAAGTTTCGTAACATCATACGATAAATTATAAAATAAAAATAATACGTGTACATTTCTATTACATGTTTTTTACGTACAACAATATTTATTTTGAGTTTAATGATATAGTTTACGGTTTAAAGGTCATAATTATAATTTTTCCGGCTAAGTTTACTCATTATAATTTGACAGTTAAAAAAAAAAAAGTAAAAATCTCAATGTATTCATGTATTCATTGTTGTCCCGTATAAATAAAAATACTGTTATAAGTTGGAAACGAAATGATCTTATTCGGTACCGTTTAAGAAATACATTTTACTTAATTTTAAATCGTTATTAGCCTTTGTTTCGAATCAGTCTGTTTGATAAGGTAAATTAAAAAAACTAAATATCTTAAAAACCATTTATATAAGTCAAATATTCGTAACTTTTTTTATTTTTTTTTCTCTCACCGGGGGACACATTTAACACAACAGTTGTTATTCTAATGCGAGTCGTTTAGATAGCATATTATACACGTTGTAGTCTCAGTGCTTATAAATCCCAGTCCTAATTATCACCATATATACGTTAGGATGGAAGCAGTGCGCGTAAACGACCCGAGCATGAATGTGTAAGTACGTGTACGTGTCTCGAGGCTTTCCATTGGATTGCACATAAATTAACAATGATATTCGTAATAAAAACGGCAGCGGGACCGTATAAAAAAAAAAAAAAAACATTAGAACAGAAAAAAAAGAAAAAAAAAGGAATAAAGTTGAAAAAAAGATTAGCCGCGTATTATTATAAACGTATGGCGGCTTCGCGAGAGGTTTATTATTATTGTTTTTATTATTTTTTTTTCCCCCGTGTTCCATTACACGACGGTTACAGCGGTATTTAAGTGTTATCGCGTTGTACATGTTTATATTATACTATTTCGCGTGCGCCACGTGCACGCGCGCTCGATCGTCTCGTGACGGCGTCCGCTACATGCCCGTTTGGTCGGCCCACGCGAAAGCCGGAAGGTGCCGAAAAACGTCGCACTAGAATGTTATATTGTAATTTTTCGCGGAGGCGTTCGCTCGACCGTATCGCGGCTCGTTATCTCCGCATGTTTTCCACCTTTCCGGAGACGAGTACGGTACGAGCCCGAGTCCGGCCGCGATAAACGATAGACGACTTCGGCCAGAGATTTCGCACGTAGGTACCATAACGGTCGTTGCACGTTATATTCGCTCGCAATTTCTTTGTCGGCGGACCGCGTTTTCGCGCGGTCCTCGGTCGGCCGACACACGCGAACCGGCAACGTAACTGCAACAATAACGATTACGACGATGATAATAATAATAATATCAACGACGTTAACGCGAACGCGCGATACACGGAACGATACGGACATCGAGTGGTGTGACACACCGCTGCAGTGTGGTTTTTACGATGGCGGCAAAATAATAATATCACAGCCGCCTCGGACCCGGCCCGGCCGAGTGAAATACACGTGCACATCGTTGCGAACGCGTAGCGACACGATTTTTTTCTTCCTGTTCGGAGGAATAATAAAAATAACGAAACTTTCCACCCGTTCCTTTTACGGAGAAATAATAATAACGACAGTATTGCGTCCCCCGCGTCCTCGCCCGACTCGCTTCCTGTACACCTATGGGCGCATGCCACCGCGACGTGATAATCCGTTCTGGCGTGGGTGACACCGATCTATATTACAAGCATAATGAATGTGCGCCGGCGCGCCGTATATCTGCAGGTATTACGGGCGCGAGTGTACGCGTGCGCACGCGCGAACAAGCACACGAAGTACAGGTTAGGTACGGGTTTATTTTTCTGACACGCGCGTCCGGTTCTCGCCGAGTCGCAATAGAACGCACTCTCGTATACGGTATTGCCCGTACGGGTGCCCGCACCGAATGCCCGCTCCGACGGGGTATCGCAATCGTGCGCAACGCTCGCGACCTTTTACTCTCCTACGCCGTCGCCGACCGGCCGCCGTTCGTGAGCGATTAGCATTTTCGCGAATCGTCGGCGATCCGTTCGCCTTGAACGGACAACAATGATATATGTGTATCCTTCGCGTGCCCGGCGCGCGCGTCGCACGTGTCCTTTTATTCGTACACATGCGTAGATACCCGTTGACAATCGTGTGGTACGCGCAAACGTAAAGCGGGTACGGAGCGAACGGAAAAAAATGTCTCGTTTCAACATCGTACGATAGAAGTAACGGATTGTTTTCGGCGAAACGTTTAGGGTACACGTCGTACGGCAATCGTGACAGGAATAAAATGCACCAGATTCTATGTGCAACGGCGGACGATGGCGTTTCTGAAGACGACTAAGGTGAACGGCACGAACACGATAGCGCACCGTTGTCTGTCTGAGAAATACACTGAAACCTATATTGGTAGTGTACTACCGTGTACTTTAGTGGTATACTACTATCCATAGAAAGTCTATATTTTTAAAACATGCCTATACGAGATGTTTGCTTGAACCCAATACTTACGTAACGATTGTCTTGATGTACACAGCAATGGGACGGTTAAGTCCACGGCACACGCAGAAATATATTGAGTGAAAACGCAAAAGGTTTAAATATTTATATTACATTTTTATCTGTAATAATTAATTACAACATCACAGCGTTGGTGCTTTTTTACTATTGTCTTTCAGAAAATTAAATCGCATGTTCATTAAGAACGTAGATAACATACTATACGTAACATGACGCAACGGAGTAGCATTTAATGAAAAAAAATAGACAAAATTGCTAATTTAAAAATGTTGTCTATTTTTTCTTCAACTCATTCGTGTGAGTCACTTCAAATATAAATTTTATAAAATCTGATTTAAGATATCGACTAACTGATGAATGTAGTGCTGCATGATCTTCAATAAAAGTTACTGATTATAAACTAAATATCGACCAATTGGCAATTCACCAAAATAAATTTAGAAAACATATTAAGACGATGAATAACTACTGAAGTTCTCGATGTTATTATATATTAATTTTTAATCTTTTTTTAAAATTACATTTTTATAAAATTTAATGGCACGCTTGAAGAATAATAAAGAAAATATAATTTTTGGCACGTATCATCAAAAATAATTCGCCACCTTCGACGCGTAGCACTGCTTCGTGTAACGTTTCAATGACGTGTCATTGACGGAAGATTAACTTTTAAGATCGACCAAAACTGTCGAAACGGTCATTTTAAACAGACCGCGGAATCTAGTGCGTTTTTTTCGTGTCGTTGAAAACATCGAACTCTCTAGCGCGCGCGCGCGCCGGTCAAGCCAGAACAGCGATTGAAGAAATCACGATTATTTTTTTTTCTTTTATTCATTTTTTTCCCTCCTCTCTTGAGTCGTGCCTGACAGATAACCGTAAAATCCAACTGCGCGTTCGCGTACACAACATATCACCTCAAATCTCGTTTGAAACCGTCGGAATTCAGAATTATTATAACGTGACGAAGAAATTTATCGAAAAAAATTACACTGCAAAAGCGTTACGCAATACACGTGAACAATAACGGTTCTGACCGTTCCGCAACTGTGTCCAAAACATTTCTGACGACAGTTTTCTACGACGGACGAAACACCGTTCGCGTTTGCAACAGGTTCGCTTGCTGCAGATGCCACACCAATCTGGTGTACCCGCGTGCATCATCTCCATCCCGCGAACGTACAGCGTAGCGCATCCCGCGGTCAACTCGAACGTTTGGAGTGAACGATGGGCGATGATTATTGTTTTTTTTTTTCGTCCGCGGAGATCGAAAACGGGATTCGCGATCTCTCGAACCGTGACGTCGATTCTGTTTCGTTCCGTCTGTACGGCCGTACGTCGGACCACGTGTGCGCAACCGAAAAACCGCGATCCGACCGAACTCCCCCTCCCCCACGGAGTCTGTTGGAACAGTGCATCGTACTGCTACGTTTTATTGTGTGCCAACACGCGCGCGACTCGTCTCGCACAGCGTGCAACAACGAGACTGCGGGTGCAGGCTTTTAATGTAAGCACATAAAGAACGAAAAAATGTTCACAAGCGCGAATGTCCGGTTAATGAACACGAAAAAAAAAAAAATACGACGAGAGAGAGAGAGAGAAAGAGAAACCCGTTGTCTTATTGGGAATAAAACATATAAAAATTGTAACATCGTGTACCGGTCTGAATTAGTCGTACGTAATAGGAAGCGAGTAAAATTAAATACTACTCAAAAGTAATTAGTCACATGCGAAAAGGAATGTTAACGAGTCCAAACAAGTACTGATCAAAACAAATAAGTCACTTTTTAGAATTACAAATCTAAAGTTAATTAAATATTTTAAGCTTCGAGAAAATCCTTGTATTTGAAGAATCTGTAGGACAACAAAATGTATCAAACATATAGGATGAAAACTATTTACCTTAAAATAGTTTATTGTATTGTGAATAGTTTTTTTTTTTTTAGATTACATTTATAATTTAATTTTAACTTATTCATTTTTACACTGTACTCGGCTAAACAATCTATTGCCATTTTCAACAAATGCGGGGCCGCGTTACAGTCAAATACAAATTGTCACATTCCAATCACGATATTATTAAACATTTTACATTTTTTTTTTTCGTTCAAATCTTTGTAATAATATCATATCGTGGTTACGCATTTATATTACCACCGCAATACACAGGTTTACCTCGAACAGGTAATTTTTAAATACATTTCAAATGCACTGCTAGTAAATTAATTTATGATGACATGGTTATATTTATTTATATATTTGTATATAAATTACGGATGGATTGATCCAATTGAAGTCGGACTTGAATACAAATTTGATTCATATTCAATTGAAACAAGTATTGCAATTTTGTTGTTGCATATTTCATGTCTTTATATTTCAAATGCATATTTTTAGAATTTTAATAATATAAATGCACGTTTCAGTACATTTTTGAATTTTTTAAAAACAATTTTAAACAACGCGTAGATAAATGACTTATTATGGACCTGTTTAGTTGTGTTTGACCTAAATATCAAATTTGATCAAATTAAAAAAAAACATTTTATCACAGCGTAGGTTTTATATTGAAAAATTAGTATAAACCTAACATTAAAAAAAATATAAAAATAACAACTTATAAAAATTAAATATATGCTTATATATAAATATATCTAATTTAAAATAGGTTTTTAATTTTTAATACTAATGCAAAATAAATTTTATTTTGCATACTTTTGTTTTTTATAGCTAAAATGCATATTTTATATTTTTTGTGCATATTTAGTAATTTTTCGGTGCATAAATGCATACATATTACAGTAATTTTAAGTGCATAAACATCAAAACCTTATTTATATACATACATATATTCGAAACGATCGATGATAATTCCGAGTATATGGAGAATATAAATAAATATTAAAATAAGAATAATATAGAGAACATTCTGAGTATTCCGACCTTGTCGCATATGCGAATTACATCCGTATTATCAAAAAATTATTAAAATACATTTCGTGTGCGCACGTAAAACATCATTGGTATATTATGGAAATTATATGCCGGGAAACACATCTGTGCATCGTAGTATTACCGCCGTACGGTCAGGTGCATGGAACGCGTTTGGATTACTGTACAATATGTTAAATAGGTCAGTGACAGATGAAGGAAGTATATAGGAAGCGATTACAGGTCATTGAATTGGCCAAATTTATGTATGAAATGCATTTTGTCGAATGCATCGTAAAATTATATTATATCGAATAAACCTATAACCGTAAAGGTTACTGCACTAACTGCACTGCTAATGGTACTAATGGTATTACATTTCGATAACCATCGTAGTAAGTACATTATTTTGTAGTTTCATTTTGTATATTTTTGTATATTTTTACATATTTTGAAAATAATGCATATAATTATATATTTAGAGTTTTTGAGATTCTAAAGAATTTGAAATAGTATTTATTCAATGAACATCTTTATTCGGTAAATTGTCGTAAATATTTTACCTATTTAATATGCATGTCTCGTTCGGACGAATAATAATGACAAAATTATCTCCATATTATTATATAACGATACAAATTGCTTAACATAACAATAGTAAAACGAAGTCTTGGTCAACACAAATCAGATCTTTGATTCAATCGACGGCGTCATTCATACTTATATAGAGATTTGAAAGAGCATCGCGTAACAGAAAAGATTATTTAATTTAATAATAAATTAATAACCAATAATTATAGATAAAGAAAATAACAATAATGAATATAAAAAATTTGCCAATTAGTTTTTCATTTTTATCTAAAAACATTTTTTGGTATACTTTCGTAAATAAAATACATACTTTACATTAATAGCATAAAAATAATGCCCTGAACTCTTTACAATATATTAAGCAATAACTGTATTTAAAGGCACGTTAAAGTAATTTCAGATTTTAAATAGACTTTTAGATACTCATTCGTATTAGGTACTCAGAATAATTTCTTGACATAATAAAATATTATTTCCATAACATAAGTTATCAATCAACAGTCAGTAATAACAAGTAATAGCAAACTTTTTGTTCACTCATAATAACAATTACTATTTTTTGTAAACCGAATTATTTATAAAATGGAAGAAATAAGAATACATTGTTACTCTAATAATTATATCATATTCACACAGTTATTATAATAATATTAATTAATTTTACAATTTTGTTTATCGAAAATAAATAAAAACGAATAAAATGATTTACGTTTGTTGATTAATATAGAAATATTATTTAATAATATGTTTTGTTTATTTATTTTATAATTATTTTGGTTGTTGATTTCATTTAAATATATATTTTCCTAAATTAAACTTTATTGCAAATAAACAATTTTTAGTCTAAAAAAAAAAAAAAAATTGATAAATTATTTTTATTTGGATTCATGAGTGTTTTCAATAAAACAATATGTTCCGAAAAATTAGTATTTGACTAACAAACGAACTAATATAGTGACATGGGTTACTTGTTTTTTTTAATTCAATTTATTTTTAATCATTAAATGTTCGTCCGTTATAAACACAGCAATCCAGTTTGGATTTTCTGGTTACATTATTATTTTAAATCTGATGTTGGATATGCACAAATTCGAATTTTCATTTACGATTTTATTATGTAAATGCATTGACCTCTCTCCCCTGTGTCATAAACATTGGATTCACTATCATATAACGTACAGGTTCGTTAAATCGTAATAATCCCATCGAACGTCCAAAACGGACAAATACTACACGAGTTTTTATTTATTTATTTATTTCCCCCCTCCCCTCCCCCCAATCAGATACGAAAAGAACATGCACGCGTTTATCGACAGCGTCCGTTGATCCTGCGCGTAAATGGCGTGCTCTGTACACATAACAAACCGTTTTAATGTCTCGAGACTTGGCGGATAAAACCAGAAGCACGTGGAACAGTGTATACACGAAAGTCTAATCGATAATACCGCGGCAAACGCACGCGCGTATCATGCGTATACATACAGCGAACGCGTATATTATTTCAATGTATTCGTATTAACTATAATACACATTTCTAAGCGCATCAACACGTTTTTATTTCTCTCCCGGAGATAAGATATCTCGCCGCCCGTGATCGTATGTACATACAACACCTGACACACCGATGCGCATATACTTCAGAACGGTCGTATAAACACTCCGGACGTCAAACAGAGAGAGAATAAGAATGAGAATGAAAGAGTGTATGAGAGAGAGAGAGAGAGAGAGAGAGAGAGAGAGAGAGAGAGAGATGGAGATGGATAGAGAGAAAAGAAAACCAATATAAATGTTAATCCATGATAAATTAAAACGTGCACCGTCATTGAATTACGCGTCGTAAAATCGCTCTACCACTTTAAAGACGCTTTTGTGAGCGTGTGTGTGTATATGCGTGCATTATACGTGGTTTTCAATAACGTGCGATCCGATGAATTTTCGAGTCGAACAGAATCGAAATAAAAAATACAAAAAAAAGCGGTAATAATAATAAAAATCGAAATCAAAGCCGTACATGAGGCATATTAATTAACAGGTGAATGTATATGATAAAGTGCGCGGTGAAAAAAATGAATCGATGGCAAATTAATCGCATAAATTAGTGGATGTATAACATTAAATTAATACGCTCGTAATAAAATCCCTAAGTAGACTATTCGTTCAAATGCCAATCGAATGCGTGCGTATTTGCATCACTTCGCCGGTCGTAAACGTATAATTATTTATATGTGGTTATGGTAATCGGATTCACACGTTAATTGAATAAATTAAATCGCTATTAAAATGTATTTGTTGCATAAAAACTAATCGTCGGGCGGTGAAATGTTAACGACCTTAGGGAAAAATGTAAAAACTGACAATCGTATTAAGGATATAAAACTGAGTGCTCGTTTTGTTTACAGACGTTGTATATTATTCATTTCATAATAACCTCGTATGGTATAGCGCAATCGGAAAATACGTTTTGGAATAGAGCAATAATGGCAACAGAAGTCTTATAACAAAATATGGTTATGAGGTTGTTTAATTCCATTATTAAAACGGGGTTGTACGATGGTTGATTTTGACTGGTTAAACATTTAAATTGAATTATTTCAATTTTATCTTTCTAACGTCACTTAATAGTAATATAGTGTTGACGATTTAACTTAACACTGTTATACATATATATTTATTTATATGTTAATTTTAACAAAACAAATTGAATTTATTGTTAAATAAGGGTTCAATAGTACTCGTATAATCGAAAGACGTTCGAAATGGAAGATGTGGTGGTGAACTAGTTAGTACTGCAGTATTTATTATTTATATTTTACTTTATCTATAGAAATACACCGTGACATTAACAATCAGTACGTACAATGTAATAGAGGTAAATAAAAACAGCTGTTCGAACCAGAGGACATAAAATAACAACATGATAAAAGTACCATGGTAAGACGTAATGTATCCGGGAGAAAGGTTTCTGAGCAAGCGGTGGAGAACACCCCGGTTAGGACCGTACGAGCTGTTGATCTTTTGATATTCCGTAGGAAATGTATAGTATCCAGAAAGCCGTTAAGAAAAGCATCCAGGAACCTTTGGTCAGTTTCAAGACGGCGTGAGAAGAGATTTTGGATGTGGAGGTATGTGTTCACGTGTAAGACAGTAGTTGTAACGCGTAACCGGGTTATTGAGGTTGCAGTAAACCTGTGAATACAGTATATTTTACGTGTACTCAAGGATGAATAATGAGCAACGTTTCTTTCGAAATATCGAATTTTTACCGTATGCGAAAGACGATTGTTGAAACGGTGCGGATTTCGACGTTAATCTAATATAAATCCGAACTCGATAATCCGATTGATAAGGCGTGCGTTACTTTACGTATAAAAAACAAAAACCTACTGCACAACTTATTAGAATGTGATGGAGATGACCAATCAGCACTCTTGTAAATATCTATTTTATTATAACCTCAGAAAAAAATCGACATACCATTTGGTTTGAACCGTGTTGAACATAAGTATACACAATAATCCTGTACGTGCCTATACGTAGTACTTACTGTGTGTGCGTGTGTACCACAAACGTGTGTTAATGACACACTACGGTGGCATAATTGCAGTATAGTAGCAGCATTGGTAGTGTAAAGTGTTTGATGTAAAACGTATGTGTTAAGACGACCGTCGATAATTTTATTCTGATTTTTGCGAAACGGGCGCGAGTGTGTCGACGAGCGGATCTCGGGGCTGCAGTCCGTGAAATTCGGTCTCGATAATATCATTATTATTATTATTATCGTTATTATTATCGAGGCGACCGTGTCAACTCCGCCGCCGTCGCATTCGATTCGTCATACACGCGTAACACCGGCCGCGTAGTGGCTGCGCAGTCGTCGGTCTCGGTTCAGGACTCTCGCGATAGCCGATTTCGACATCACCGCCGCCGTCTCCGATTTCCGCCGACGAGAGTAAAAGTGTTTGTCAGCAAAAAAAAAATAAAATAAAAGAATAAAAAACTCCGCGGTACCGTGTTATTATTATTACCTGTTTTTGTACGTACCGTATACGTAGCAATTCACCGCGGTGTACGGCTCTTTGCGCACATTATACATACGACGTGCACACAGGGCGTCCGGCGTGTCCCACCTGCACTGCTCGTATCCATGTATTCGTACGTTGCGACATCTCCCGAGCTAAACGCAACCAATCGAATTCCGTTTCGACCCGTTCGATTATGAACTGCAGTGATCGATTGTTTTAAGGGAAAATTATGCAAAAACTAACTCTTTTGGGTCGTTGCTTCGTGGATACGATAACAAATACGACTTGTTTCGCCCAAAAGTCTACATTTCGGCCGTGAATGTCAGAACAGATGACGCATTGTTGTAAGGACTGATCGTGACTGGTTAGGTTGGCGCGAAAACCGTTCGATTTTTGCACACAAACGGTTTTGATTTTGTAATCTGATTTGTACACTGATAATATAATCACTGTTTCAAATGAACATGACGAATATTGAAATGTACGACGCAACAAAAATATTATTATTCGTTAACTTACGCATTAGCCCACCACGTTCCGATGGTGGTCGTACACAAAACATCCGGTCGCTACGGTATATTGTGCGATTCGACTTCTGCGGCGTTGCTCGCCTACACAGGACGCGTTGCAGTGGTAATACAATATTTGTTTTTTTATTCATTTTCTTTTTTTTTTTTTTTTTATGTAAATGCCTTATTTTCTCCTTTGTCCGTAACATAGGTGCATGTATATACCACTACATCGTATTGCGTATTGGTGCCGCGATAACAATAATATGCGTGAGCGTGTTTTTCCGTCACTTGCGTCGCGCGTATTTTTTGCGCGCCGTCGATTATGTAAAACCACCGTGGTACAATGCATATTATGTATTGCCATCATGCCCCGAAAACATGAAATACAGTAACAAAAAAAAGAAAAAAACCCGATTTATTTAAAAACATTTTTTCCACCATAAAACAATCTTAAATATATAAATACATATGTAAAAAGGAGGAGTGAACCACGATTTTTCCATTGCATTCCGCCACACTCTTTTCAATAGCAATATTTTAATTAGAAGTACGATTAGTTTACGATGAACACGGAGTCAAGTCAAACAATTTGCGTGCGGAAACGGCGCTCCACCGTAAGACCGAAATTTCAAAGTTTCATTTCCAACACGCGCGCGGTGCACACTCCAAGACCCTTGCAGCGGGAAACGAGTGCGCGGCTTGTGCGCTCGTTCGCTGCAGTCCCCGCAATAAAAATCGACGAACGCAACGCGGGATCCCGAGCCCTGCGCCTCAACACGCGCCCGACGACGTCCAATCATTATCGGTCGGTCGTCGACCGTTTCACCGTGCAGTAGCAGCGGCCGTAATGATTATGTTACCGGACGATATGACCCAGATCGATCCACAAACGATGACGGCGGTGACGCCGCTCTCTCGCCCGAATATCCGATTCGGTTTCGGAAAAGTTTGACGGTTGAATAAGAACGGGAGCGCGCCTCTGTTACGAAATCGTTGAACACAACATCGCCCGTCTGCGGTGACGCGTGTGTCTGTACCAGTGGTTCTCAGTCTGCGGTGCACCCCGACGTTTCGGATGCGTTCGAAATGAAAACGTCAAGCGTGAAGCTTGAAATTGGACGAGATTGTGAACGAAAAATTAAGGTTTCGTTTGTCTCGCAGAAACCCACAAACTAACGCAATAGCTAATCGAAATAACACGAGATTAACTCGAACCGTAAGTGGTCGTGATCTCTGCGATTGCATCGCTGTAACGCAATGACGTAACCAAAGGACGGCTAATAGGGCTATAGCCCCTTCCCCTCTTATGGGCCGTATTTATGTGTATGTGCTGAACTATTGTTTTTTTTTTTTTTTTTCATAGTATACTACAATTTGGTATTGAACCATTTCAAAACTTTGGTACTACCTAAATGTTGACAAACGACGGGTGTTGGTCATTGGTAAACGCACAAGCGTATTATTTTTACCGTGATTACTACTACTTGGTGATCATCGTGAAAATTGCGGTAGCTCTCGTCTAACACTTAGATTTTATATTCATTACAGTTTTTTAAACCATCTTATGCAGGAGTGTTCTGATCAAGTATGCTACATATACGCCGTATGCTCTTAAGATATTTCTACCAAATGATGTGTATGCCGCATATATTCTCAAACCATGACAAAGGAAAAAATTGTGGTTACTCAGATAATATATCGAAAGTAAATTTAGTTTATTTTTTTAATAAAATGTGTCCTGTGATTAGGTACGTCAACAATTATGTGTGGTATCGATAGCAGAAATATTATACATTATTGGCTATAGTAATCGGGGACTGGGACTAAAAATGTCAACGAGATTTAGAACTAGAGCAGCCGCAATGTTATACCTAACTATTGTTTGCGTAAAAAAAAAATGCATATTAAAAAAAAAAAACACTTTTATACGTAGATAACTTGTACAGTGAAACCTCTATTAATGGACACCTCTCAATAGTGGACCCTTCCCAATAGTGGACACTTCTAAATTCCCCGGCAAAAATGTATGCGCATATAAATGTATGCGTAATAGGTTTTCTCAATAATGGACAACTCTCTATAGTGGACAATTTTTAATTCCCCGTGGCTGTCCACTATATAGAGGTTTCACTGTAATATAAAGAAAACAAGAAGGTATTTAAAAAAGTATGATAGCAATTTTTTTCTCGTATCTTTGCACGTTCTTTAGTGACCATAAGAAAAATATTTGTATCGCATTAAATTTTAATATTTTGGTGTTTAATGGCGCAGTACACTCTTCAAAAAATAGATGGAACTCCCTTGATGGTATGTCGTGCCCCGATGTTACCGCAATTAACACCGTTAATTCATTATTATTTATGATTTAATAAATGTTATAAAAACTATTTTAAAACGCCGGAAATACACTTTTGAATTTGATGGTGGCGATAGGAGGATGACGTTATGGGTGATCTCCCGTAGAATTTATTCCATAACCCGGCCAAAAATGTGTTTAACCCCTCCCGCAACTACGCCAATGCTGTAATAATATTTCCGGCGGAAGCCAGATAGAACGAATAAAACCAGGTTGTAATAGTTGTGTACGTAAAAATATGATATTGAATACGAATCAAATCTGATAAATCTCTTAACATTGTACATGCGTAGAAAATTGGTGTTCGTGCGATTGTGAAAAAAAAAAAAAAAAAAAAAAACCAAAGGAAATCTTAAAAACAATCGTTCTAAGCCGGGGGGGGGGGGGTGTGGCGGATGATGGGGCACGTACGAAAAGGGGTCTCCGGCCCAAAATCAAGTTTTAGCTAGCAGTCCGCTTCGGCGCCGCGGGTTCTCATTGGTCTATGAGAATGGATCGACGCGATCTGCCGCGGCCGTTGACGAACGCGCTCGGTTAATTCGACCGCAACACGAGAACACGGTGTTTGTCCGGCGCGCGCGTACCATACCGTATTATCGTAATAATGCCTAATAACATTATTGCACACGTTGTACGGGTCTAGAAAGTTTCGAAACTCCGTCGTGCGTCCGCCCTGCAGCGCAGAGTGGCGATCGCGGATCACGATAGGAGCGCGCGCGCGAAGATTTGATTTCGGTTTTGTTGACGTCAAACGTCCAACGGACGCCGCCGCACACCGGTGCCCGTCACGTAACCGCCGTTCGACGTTCCATTACGGTGCATTGTTGTCAACGCGTGTTACGCGATCGATAGATATACACGCGATCACTGCGCGAATAATTCGGTCCGTCTGAAATTCACGGCGGCGAGAGATATCTCATGCCCCGCGAGCGCACACGGAAATGTTATTGCGCACGTAACACGCCTTTGTGTCGACAACGTAACGATACGGTCGCGCAAGAACATCGAAAAAACCGTTTCACGCGCAGCCCGCGAACACCGAACGGATCCGGTGAAGTTCAGAGTATCGATGTGTCGGAAAAAATGTACGTTCGTACCTAATGATCGACGACGATAAAAAAAAAATAAAAAAAAAACCCCGAACAATGATAATAATGAATAAACAAAAAAAAATCAGTCATGTGACCCCGTTGAATACGTTTTTTACGGTAATATTTATCACGGACGGAATGTGAAATAGAAGATTTAAAATATATTTTTTTTATTTTCACTCAACCCATTGATTCCCCAAATTTAACTATGGGAAAACATTTAAACATTATATTACACTGGTTACGACAATCGGTCAAAACGTTATTGAAATGTCAATATTTACGTAACGTAATCTTCTTGATTAACTAATGATCACTGTCGTATGACCTTGGTGGCTGATCAAACTAGGGCAGACAATCGTTACGAACAGACCGTGTACATTCGGGCGAAGTAACCTGTTAATAGTTTTTGTACAGCGACGTAAAAAACGTAGACCGATTATTAAAAAATCAATACTTTGGGTCGCGTAAATTTCTCACGACTACACGAAAAATATTCATATTTTTTTACGAAAATACGAATTCAAAAAGCAAAAAAAAAATCTCGAAGATGACTCATTTTGTTATTATAATAAAAAAATACCAATTGAAGAATGTACAATCGCAGCTCATATAATTCAAAAAAGCTATTGCTCATCGTAAACGTTAGCTGTACCATTAAATACGTTTTCCTGGTATTATAAACAAAATTACATTTCTCACGTGCGTAGTGTAAGAAAATATGTAAGTTGAAGATTTTATATAACTATACTTACATTAAAAGGTTTTGTCAGCGGTTATTTTAAGCCTTTGATGTGTAATATGTTATTCATTACACCATCGTGTTTTCTACTATTTTAAATGCGATTCCATCTAAACTGTTTGAATTGTACATTAGGTTGGGTCGAAAAAATGATTTTTGATTTCGGAATCGCGATAATGCGGGAAAGTTGCAGTTAGATATCTCAAACGAAGAAAAAATAATAAAAAAAAAAAACTAAGTTTTTTCAACTTTTCTGTTCATCGAGCTTAAAATATGAAGAACAACCGAAAACTAAAAAAAAAAAATGAACAATTACAAATTCCTTCTTACAATTTAATGAAAGCATTGCTGATCTTGAAAGTAACGTTGCCCTCATAAAATAATATTTGTTTTTTTCTTCTCATATTTTTATAGAAAACCCGATTCGGGGTATAGAAAATTCCGCTCGTAATAAATAGGCAAAAACAGGATCTATGGTAAATTCCGCACGGGAAAATATCCAAGTAATAAAGCTACATGTAAATTCCCCCCGAAAAAATATTCAAGTACAAAAATGGATTTGTAAATTTCGCCCGGAAAAATATTTTTAAACTAAGTGTTTCTTGATTGTAATGTTCGAACGAACACGAAACAATCGTATCGTATCTTAGACGACAATCGTCAATCATGTCATATCTTATCAGCTACTTTGTAGATATTGTGGATCTAATAATTGGAAATATCATACAAAAATATAAATTGTGTTCAATACACGTCCTAGGGTCATATAAGGTTATACACTATAATGGCTTAATTTATTGAATCAGAACGTGGAAATATACTAAGTCAGTAATAATATGATTAATAAGACACATTCAGAAATTAGTTTAGTGTAGATTAGTTTAGTTTAGTAAGTGTATTATTTATAAATGTACTGGTTATAATACCAATATGGTTTTGATTGAAAAATAAAAATAAAATTAACTTTAAACTTTTAAACTTCATTAAGTAATAAGAACTTCTTACTTATAATTTATAAGTTATACGTAGGATGTGTTTATTAATTATCAATTTTTTTTTCGGCTCAATTTACATGTAAGTACCTTATTTTATCTGTAGTTAATTTTTGGCGGAATTTACATGCGCCCAACAATTCTGTCTACACTTTAAGTGTGACATGGACATTAAATAAACTCGAACTCTGGTGCAACTTTTATATTAAAAAGCTTCTTAAGAGTTTATAAATTTTAAACAATTTAAAAATATTAAATTGAATTATTTTTTTTAACATAATGATTTAAAATGTTTAATGAAATTGTCAAAATGTTTTTTAATGTTTTTTTAACTGTTTTTTTAAAACTTTTAGCCTGATGTGTAAACTGAAGATTATTTTTAAAATTATTTTCCCCTCATTTAAAATAAAAAATTGAAACTTTTCCTCACTTTTGCGGTTTTAAAAATATTAATTTCTTCGACTCAACCTAATGTATATCCATTAGTTAAATAAACACTTACCAACCTCAATGTAATGGTATTTATATTTCTCTTTACTTTAAACGCTAAAATACACTTATAATACTCAAATTACTACGATAAAAAGCTAAAAAAAAAATAATATAACTAGAAAATATCTGTAGGCTTAGATAACTAATTTTGAAAAGTTGATACAAAAAAAATTGTATTATTGATATATCAAAAAATATAAAATATAGCGTATCAAAGTTAATCAATCCAAATCACTTCACACAGCATTCACTCTTCGTTTTCCTCCTTGTCCTATGGTGTCTCTAAATAATATTCAAATCCCGTCTTCTCAATCAGCTAAATATTTAGGTCTGACAATTGATTGTCGACTCACATGGTCACATCACATTAAAATTAAAAGGCTTGCCTTAAGTGCCCGACTCCGCACTCTTAGAACTCTAATTTCCAACAACAAACACACACCATTAAATACTAAACTCTTAATTTATAAATCCTTGTCTAAGCTGATGTGGACCTATGGTATTCAGCTCTGGGACAATGACAAAAAATCCAATACTAACGAAATTCAAACCTTCCAAAATAACATCATTCGTAAAATCACAAGTTCTCCTCCTTATATACTAAACCTAACTTTACACACTGATCTAAAAATTAAAACAGCCCAGGAAATAGCCTAAACGTATAACACAAAATAACCTTTTACAAACGTTTCCACTCAAAACTACCTTCTCGTATCAACCCCCTCTTCTCAAACCTTGCCACTCTCAAAATTCCCTCTCACAATTTACCACATATTCTTATTGTTCCTAAAGGATCAGATTGTATGTACCGTATGAATAATAATAATAAAAAAAAATTATTGATATATCAAATATTTTTCGATGCAATAGTAATTTGTAAATTGTAAATTTTACACAGTAAACAGGCACTGACTAGTGCACCGTTCATAATTATCAGACAATATCCGTTGGTTAGTGAGTAAATTATTTATTTTTCATGAAGTTTTTCTTACCAAAAATAATAATAAAAAAAAAAAACCTTCGATCGAAAACATTTCCTAGTTTTATAAAAATATAATATGCGTTTTTTCAAAAATATTATCAAAACGTAATCAGACAGGGCCAAATTATGGTTTCAATGAAATTAATTAGTTTAAAAACAAATTGAGCACAGTCTGCAAATCATTCATTACTGTTGTCGAATTACTCATTCTTGTAACCAAAAATGAAATACCCTGCGGTATAGTATTGCACTAATACTGTATTATGGAAGATTTGAAAAAAATCGACTTAACCTGCTGACATCAGTAGCTGACCGATAGAAGGATTATTGAATAACCTGATAAACGGTTATTTTTTCTACGAATAATAAATTCTCTGTTTTGAATTTAAATGATAAGGACCAGCAAAAGGCAAAGTTTTTAGGCCCATATAAAATGTTGTTTAAAGGCAAACTTTGCTTTAAACAAAGATCGTTGTTAATCCAGTCGGAAATAAGTAGAAGGTCCCTCCTCAGTTTGATTAATGATAGATGTTGAATTTCCTTTCTGTACGTGCAGAGAACGAGGAATGTCGAACCGTTAATGTTTACACACTTGACGTTCTAATTACTGAATCGTTTGCAGTCACGGCGATTAAATAATACATGTATGGGTATAGATATGATTCAGTGTTAAATTCACTGTGACTGTTGATATTCCAGATGAGTACAGAGGTGCAGTCGACGATGGCGGATAGTTTTTATTTTTTTTTTTTTTTCTATACATTACCATGCATGGGTTTGCATTGGATTACACGGAGATTGTTGCTATCGCGTGCGGAGTAAGTGCTCGTGTCGGTTAAGACCAGTTCCGTTGGAGTTCGCGTTAATTGCGTGTCGTTTCCGATCCAGATCCTGGAAGCGGCAAACCTGCCGGGCGTACTGAGCGCGCGAGCTTTGTACAACGATCGTCCAGTGCCGACTCACGTCCTGGTTCTCGGGCGTCTTGTACTCGCGATGAAGTGCGCTAATCGTGTCGACGTGCGCCGACAATGTTCCCAAGTGTCGTTCGGTTCGCGTGGTCAGGGAGAGAGTTGGGTGCTCGTGCACCACATTCGTTCTCTACCCTTCCCCTCACCGAGACCTCGAACCCGGATCACCGGGGACCCTTTGATGCTTTGAAACTGCTAATACGTGGATCGGATTAGCTCGTAGTACCGTTTACGGGACGAGGCTCGCCCTGAACGCAGCCCTTCTTCGCCGTTGCCCAAAAGCCGTTGGGAGCAGAGCCGCCATCGGGTCGCCGGCGGAACAACTCCGTGCCGTCTGTGGACCACCAGCACGGCCGTTCAGAACAAACTAGGAACAAATCTTTCCGTAGACCATAGGCGGAGATTTGATTGAATTTTAGGGGGGGCTTAAATGTCAATTGTTGCAAAATAAGTTCCTATTTTAATATTTTAAACTACGAAATTTAATCATTTTGATTTTTTAGGGTGGCTACCCCCCCCTCCAATCTCCGCCTATGCCGAAGACAAAGGTCCGCCTAGTTTTATTTGTGTCTTACGCCAATCCCATCATGTCGAAGCCGAGGTAGGCACCGCCTAGGGCGGGCATCGTTCTCGAAGCACGCTTGCTCCGTTTTCATCACTATGCATCTTTTCGATTCCTGATTTATTGAAAACGCTCGACGTTCAATGAACGTGTACTGCACCACGTCGGAGGAGAATCCCGTGACGACAGCAACTTTTGTTTTTCACGCGGCAACACCGTTTCTTTTTACGCGAACGACGATTTAGATGATTTTCTGGAATTCTGTATTCAACGCGGTCGAACGTGCGAAGGTGTTCGAATTCATCAGCCAAAGACTTTGTAATAAATTGTACACGTTTCGTACAGAACTTTATATTTGGATAATTTCCGGTGAACTGATCCAAATGTTGTCTATTATAATACATAAGAAACTTTGGCAAGTACAATGGAACGATTATTCAATTGCATTAGAAAATGGTGTTTGAAAATAAGAATAAATCGTTGTTGTTGCCCAGAGATACTCCTTAATAAGTACAAAAACAAATTCATGTATTGGAGAATATAGTTTATATTACATATACGTTTTCCTTAAATCAGAATTTTTTAAAAAATAAGTGAATAATCCATGTATAAGTAAGAGCTGACCAGGCTTAAAAATTCACCCTGCATAAATATACACCACTTATGTTATGACTCTACAACTATCACGGCCGTACGTGCGTATGTATTATAAATATTGATGTTCTTGACATTTTATACATAGATACGTATAATATTTGTCTAATTATAAAATCCATTTCATAAGATTCCGGCAGATTAAGTGGTCGCGATACGGAAACTCTATTGAAAAGCACACTGACGTACGCGTATAAATACGCGTAGAAACTATAAAGTAATACGTGGTTGTGTTTACATAATGGATTTAAAGAAAGTATCGATTTATTTCACCACGTCTTTGAAGTCTATACACACACACATAATATATATATATATATATATATATACCTACATATTAAACATGAATGCTATAAGATCAATTGCGATGAAAATGTCGGGCGCTACTTAATGTTTTTTTTTTTCTTTCATTCGTTCGAAGCGCACGGACATACGCCCACCTCGGAACCTTTTAATAACACTTTACTCCCACGCTATTGTGTGTTTCCATCATCGTTCGTTATTATTATACGCGTCGAGTCAATTAAGTGCCTCTATACGGTTGCCGCCGTGGGCCCGAACGCGCGCGTGGAGTACAATAATATCGACACTCCTATAATGTGTACATATGGTTGGAATAACGTCCGAAGGAAGAGAAGAAACCTGCAAGTCAACGGAGACGTCTCGCGGACGGAACGAATAAATTAATTTCACACACGATGAAATCGTTCCTTTTAAGGTGTTAATTATAACTGTAATCGTAATCATCAATCGTATAATTGAATGTTATATGTTACATTGTACCGATTGAGATGTCGTCGCGCATATGCGGAGATCGCAATGATCGAACGATTCAAGGCTAATACGTGCGCATTAGCTGATCCCGCTTTTTGTTTGGATTTCAGAAGAAAAAAAAAAAATCAATCCACTTATAACGTGTTGCTTGCATGACGTATATTATAGTAATGGTAATAATGGCGATATCGCGGTGTGTTGCATATCGCGTGCGAATTTCGAAGTAGAAGTGCGCCAAATCGATTTTTCGAAGATTAAAACGGAATGCGTGACAAATTTTCCAAACGCGTACGAATAATATCGTAAGAAAAAAAAAAAATAAAATAAATACAAAACAATAAACAACATTGTTACTATAGGCTATCGGATCGTATTATTACTTTCTCTTAACGTAATTCGCATATGATTATCAACCGCATTTCAAGTTCATAGCTGCTGATTTATATTATACGTGCATATACCGTACGAGCCAATTCACGTGCACGTTGAACACACATCAATTGCGCGAATTATCATATATAATTGTATTGTACGATGTATATAATAACGTAATGATATAGGCGGGAAGGCTATCGAAAGCCACTTGTTGTGTACGTATATATTATACTACGCTCGTTATTACTATTATTATTATTATTATTATTATTATGATATAGTCTTATTTTCCCCGAGTGTATCTTTGAAACGATATGAACATGTATCGGGTGTTATTATTACCATCGTTATTATTATTATTATTATTGTTATTATTATTCCATGGACGTCGTCATCGTCGTTGTCCGAGGGAATAACCTGCTGCAGTGTGATAATATTATAATGTACTACGCGTGTCGTCAAACGGCGAATATATTGTACAGCGGTGCTACTACGAGCCGTTGAAGTTACGTACACACATCCGAGGAACGCGTGTGCGTTGTTGTTAACGCGTACCCGAATCGCACAACTCCCCCGTCCGTGTGACACGTGTCGTCGGACGTTAACAATACGTGCGTAACGGCTGCGGCTACGAGTAGACGTACGGGTTCCGACGAAATTTGTTTTTTTGTTCTTTTTACGAACAACTCGAAGAAAGTTGTCGCTATTGGATATTTGGTTAGAGCGTACGTTTTCAACGTCAGTGCTTGTACTTCAATTTTGTGATGCATTGCTTCTGATAATCGATGTACGATTGAACGGAGATCGTGTTCTTCCGTCTTACCCCCGTCATGCCGCGGTGCATGTGCGTCAACGTTTAAATTTGAGACTCGGCCGCGGTCACAGAAGTTATACGTTCGACCGCGAAAAATTTTGCCACCGTTGATCCGAAACGAACGCGAGTGAAAATGTACAACGATCGACTTTTGAGATGTCACAAAACGAATACGTTCGACTGACTTCGGACCGAAATCGAAAGTGACCTGTCCGAGTAAATAAACGTACACGTAGTATTGTAGTATAACGCAATAAACATTTAGCCGGTCGATGGTCGGTCACCGCGCTTTTCGACTTCTGTATTATTTATTCCACAACCGGGTTTCCAACTGTTCCGCCGTCACTGTTACGTTAGCACACTGCAGGATAACGAGGAGCGATATTCCGTCCGATCCCGGAATATTCGTTTAACTGTCGGTTTATTTGTTAAGTCGACGAATAAGTCGCAGACCACACACGCGATGTCCCGGCCGAAAACACTTCACACGCAAAATCACCGTTGCCGCCGACCTGCTGATATACTTTGGGATTTTCTACTCGTATTTACGTCGGCAGATCAAGACTTGTTGATTTTCGTCTTTATAATAAATTATGACCGGCTAAAATGAAATCGTGTACACTGTTCGATCTTCGAGCGTGTGGAAAAATATCAGTCTACACTCATACACACACACATACACGCGCACTGATACCGATATAGTTAAACGTATTATATTATAATTTACAATATATTTAATTATTTATCATAACAGATCATACAGACAATAGAATCAATTGACACATCCGGTATTGTACTTGTTTCACCTCGCTCGACGAAGCAGTGTTTTGCGAATAGAGTAAACCGTGCGAAGTGTGTACGCTCGTGCGGTGGCCCGCAAACAACAATGGATATCATATTATTAATAGTTAAACAATAATCGCGTCAGTACTAATGTTACGATAACATTATCGGCGCACTACCGTTTGTCGATAAAAATGATACGAAACGTACGCGATTTCGAATTATTTTAATACACGATGGACTTTTTTAAATTCACTTCCGCCGATGTTTCGAATACCGATCCACGCACGGATCTATGTTTATCTTATTGGCATCGATTTATAATTTATCGGAACCGTTGTGCTCTGCATATATACTTATGTAATATGTTACATCCCGTGAACGGTACGCAATATGTTATGCCTCGGATATAGTATTGAATTAGTATTAAGAGTTGGAATTATAAGCGGCCAGCATGTAAAAACTCGACTTGATTCACGAGACCGCGATAGTTGTTTTGGTCAGCAGGTTCCAGGACGAGCTGGTCGGCGACACCCACGTGCGACAGCGGACGGACGAGTCGGCCGTCGTGTTTCCGAGAGTACTGCAGTGTTTAGACGACCACTTTTAAGTCGGAGCATCTATCCATTATAGTTCAATAATTACAGAATATCATTTCATTATTGGGCAATATACTAATCAACTGTAATTCTTTAAATAAATAAAAAAATTTTAGAAGGCGATTTATTATTTCTCGTAATAAAAAAAAAAAAAAAAAACAGAAACATCAAATTAATACAGGTCGTGAATATATTAGTGGCGGCTGCGGAAACAGTGACTTTAACGATGGTTGTTTTAAATGAACCTACGGATTCGCGACTGAACACATTACAGAGTATCTTACATAACCATTATACGGAGTACCAACAGTGAATGTGTGAGTTATATTTATATTGTAACAATCGTTTATATCAATAAAACACGTTTTCGTAGAAAATCTACGGATGGTTTTACGGACAAACGCCGTCATAATCGTCATATCGTCGCGAAATGGACGTAAAAAACGTGAATTAGCTTAAATTAATATCTCCTAATTCGCAACTCTAACGTTTATGCTATTAACCAAACATGTAAGTTTAGTGAATCCAAATTGTATATCAATTTGAAAATCATCCCTTAAATTGAGGAATGACAAATTAAATGCTTTTCCAATAGTTGCCATACAGTTTACGATGGATAGGTAAAGAGATTATGCTATAATAACGTTCTATTACACCATTTCAAACGAATCATTCAATACTAGTTCGTTAGTTCATCACTAAATCGCTAAATGTATACGGTGAATATCGAAACAATGATTATGATATTAAATGGCGTACATCCTAAAGACGACATAATTAAACGAAAGCCAATTGAACGCATCATAGCTCAAATGTGACGTGAAATTGCGAAATCGAACAAATCACACAACAATAAATTAAATTTGGGTGTTGCAAGTGCGGTTGTACTGATGCGTAAGCGTTAAAACGAAAATATGTAAATTTAAAAAAATAAAATAAAAATACAACGGAAGCCAATGTTTTAACACATCTACCACCATGTTGATTAAATCTGAACTGATTTTATTTTAAATGGCAATCGACCGTAAGTTAAGGCGTATTGAAATGAATAATAATGTAATGCTAAGCTCTAATTTACCTATACGTACCGATGATGGCAATCAAGAAATGTAAAATCGTTTTTGCATCATAATTACGTCCTTGGGCGTGTTACACTTGTACACAAGACTTTTTATAAGATATCGTAAAATAGGTGGGTTACTGAAATCGTTAAAAAATATTTAAAAAAAATTGTCCAAATTAAGAGTTTAAACATTACCCGAGTCGTTCAAATATATTTGAATGCACTCGATATACGAGTATATCGAGGCAAAGACAAGTTTTATCCGGGCACGGACATTTCAAGTTTGTAAGCCAATAAGATACCGTATTTGTATGTTATTATAATAATATATCGTGTAATCAATAACGACCGCACGTCTCATAACTATAATACACTGACATTGCAATTTTTTTTTTTTTTTGGCAATTATGTACAGTTAATTTTTTTTTTCGACCATGTATTTCAGTGGGTTTAATTATTATAATTTTGGAAGATATAAACAAAAATAAAATCGTTTACGAGATTCACGCGTGGTCAAACGCGATGAGAGCGTGCAACGGGAAACAGCAGCAGCATGGGGCTTCGAATTATTACGATGTGATCGATAGTCATGAAGCCAGTACATGTTTGTGTGTGCATTCGAGTGTGTATGTATTTGTACGTGTACCGATCCGTACCCACACACTTATTTTGGACATCGTGAGAAACCTAAATATTTACAATGACGTAAATTATGCACATGTTTTTTTCGAGAGAGATTAAACGAGAATCATTGTCAAAAACATTTTAATGGTGTTTTCTTTTAATTTTTTATACACGTAGTTGAAGTACAATTATTAAAATTTACATTTTAACAGAATGCTCATTTACACTGGATAAAAACAGAGTAAAGCGAGAGGTCATTATCGTTTAGTGTTATAATTTAGATTAGATATCCTGTGTTAAGTATAGACTAGGCAGTAACGATTATGACAAGAGTGAACGAAAGTTTAGGATTACACTATTCGGTTGAATCGTAAGCGAATAAGTCATGGTGTTCCAAACTTAAGAACTACAGGATGTAGAAAATCGAGACGAGTGGAGGTTGAGAACAATAGTGGCCGGTCCCAAATAGTTGGGTGACAGGCGATGGAAGGGACGAAGTAGAAGATTTTGTCACCGTTCAAAAAGTTCAACGAGTAGTTATTTAAATAAAAATTCATAAGTTCATAAGCTCATAAATATACACAGTTATATTGTGACCCCCAAATAATTTTCGTTCTATAATTTGTTGTATTATTTTTGAACAAAAGTTAATCGAATTTTCGTTGTATCGTGTTTTAAATTTTTT